>PVJC01001932.1:0-33308 GCA_004026665.1 Murina feae
TTTCTTCTCTTCCCTAGCATCACCAAGTTAGGGAGGACAGATTGTGATCATCTAACACTCTGCTAACAGTGTCTGTCAAATACTACTGAGAGTGTGTGTAAAGAACAAACAGATCACATTACTCTGACTGTCTCATAAAATGCTTGTGATTGTGTCCTTTAGAAGAAAAAAAAAGGAAGAGTTTCCTTACAATTTAAAATGCTTCTTAAAAGTTGTCAAAAGACAGTTTTGAATCTACTTCTCCATACATACACAGAGATATAATAAATGCTAGTCCTTTTTTGTCAACCATATCTTGTTTCTATTTCCTGGATATATCATTAGAAATACAGAGAAACTAAACCTTAGATATTTATCAAGAACGGAGAAGAGTCTGAGATTGTACCCTACTTACAAGTTGACAAGTTAGCCTGCCTCAGTTTCCTGAATGCTGGCAGAATATTCGAGGTATCTGAGTCAGAGACAGAGAACATGTTACTCATGGAATAGCAGTGACTAGGATGTAAGGATTTGATGTGGTTCCTAAATCGCTAATTCCCACAGCATGACATAAACTGATACGGTGACACCTACACATGCAACTGCTTATATTACAGGAGAAGAAACTTGAGTTTAGAGAAACTTAATCTTTTATTTTGGTCAGTAAGCCAGCCTTTACCCAGAAGGAAACGTTCTTTCAAGGATACTCTCTACTAGCATCCTTGCTGACTCATTGGTGAGTTGTCTCCCAAGAATATTAGGAGTTTTTTTGTGAATGACCCATATCCTGCATGGTTCAGGGTTTGGGCTCTGGAAGAGGGGCCGCATGCAAATGACAGAGATAAGATAAGAAATAGTAATTTGGAAATTGGGGGGCCAGGAGCCCAATGCAAGAGGAAGGACTCCACTTCTGCTCAGACCTTACCATCCTTTTATTCAGTTTAGGATACACCTATCGCCCTTAGCCAGGCAATTTCCAGTTACAGACAGACTATCTTATCAATAAGGCTTTACATGACTTCTGGTCAAGAAGTTGCTTCAGCTACCATTGTCATGACTAAACAGTCAGTGCATAGCTCTGACCTTAGCCAGTGCTGAAGGGTCACCAGCATACTGGGCTCCTTGTCCACACCTCTCTGCTAGAGAAGACCATGGGTGGCTTCCCACAGTTTTTTTAAATATATATATATATATATATATATATATATATATATATATATATATATATATATATATATATTTAAAAAAATATATATTTTAAGCCAAAATCTTTTTCTTCGGTTATATTATTTTTGGCCTACTTTTTTCCTGTGCCCTGTTAATTCATATGGACTGTTTGAAAGTAGTTATTATATCTAGAAAACCTTGATCAATTATATTTCTGTTAATTTACTTAGATTAGGTACAAAATGAATTTCCTGAAGGAATTACTGAAGAAGGAAATCAATAAAATGTGATTATTGTTTCAATTATATGAACACAACTATATATTTTAAAGAATTCTGATTTTTTTTCATTCATAGGGAAGAATTTTACTGAAGGAAAGAATATCAGTTGGCCTAATTGATAGGCTGATACAGACTGATTAGGAATCTGGTACTGTTTATTATGTAATGAAGATAAGAGATGGGACTAATGATCCATTCTGTGCTGGCCCATACCAGGCCCCTAAAACTTAAGGTTATTTGGGAACTTGTAGATGGAGTGCCTCAAGTGATAAGTGTGACACATGGGTTGAAGAGCTAAGGAAATGTCATGCAAATAGAACGTCTCAGAAACAGAGAAAGGACGGTGCATTGGGAAGTGGATGGCCGTTCCTGTGTCTGGTAAAACTTCTTTAAGAAGGAACAGTCAGACTGGCCAGTGTGACTAGGTTGGTAAACATCCTCCCATGCACCAGGAGGCTGCTGATCCCATTCCCGGTCAGGGTCAGGGTGCAGCCCGGGTTGCAGGCTCAATCCCCAGCAGGGATTTCGTGGGGGCAGCCAAATGGCGTTTCTATTTCTCTCTCCAACTCCCTTCCTCTGTCTGAAATCAATAAACACACACTCACACACACACACACACACATATTAAGAAGGAACAGTCAGGTAAGAAGTCCCAGTGGAAGTGTGTTAGAACAGAGTCAAGAGAACTGAGCAAGAACAAGTGACAGAACAGAACCACAGATAAAACAGTTGAAAGCTTTAACAGTTGAAAATTCTGCAATATGAACAACATAAAAAGAGAGTTTATCACATTAAGAAAAAAATACACATTTTCAAGGGAAAATATCAGCAGGCATCAGGCTGGGAATCAGTGTGTGTGTGTGTGTGTGTGTGTGTGTGTGTGTGTTTACTATATTTTTATTGATTTCAGAGAGGAAGGGAGAGATAGAAACATCAATGATGAGAGAGATTCATCTATATACTGTCTCCTGCATGCCCCCAACTGGGGATTGAGCCCCTTGAATTGAATCAAAACTGGGACCCTTCAGTCCACAGGCTAACGCTCTATCCACTGAGCCAAACTGTGTAGGGTAGGAATCTGTCTTAGAAAGCACACTACAGTTGGAGGGAGAGCATTCTTCCAATCTATTTCCAATCACATAATCCTGTTAGGGATGCCTCTCACCCAGAGGACAATGTGATGTAGAGGACTGAGATTTTGTGTATCATTTGAAAGTAGAGATTATATCTATAAAGCCTTGATCTATTTTATTTTACATTATATGCAATAATTTTACATTATATGATTGTATAAACTGCCTTTAGTGTAATAAAACATTTGGACTCATTATACAATCCCAGGATACCACTAGTGTCACCATGTTATATTTTCTACTGATTATATAAGGTCAAAATATGACAAGTTTGGAGTTTCAATGAATCTATGAAATTTTGTGCAATCAGTTATTTACATGTGAAGTCTAGAAAGGATCATTCCTTTGTTGAATGAGGAACAGTAAATGTGTTTATTCATAACATAATTCTAAAGCAATGAGATGAACTATTAGAACCAATAAAAAATTCTGTTTGACTCAACATTTTATAAATCAAATTTGGGAGTTAGTCAAAAATTATTACCATATCTTTCAATTCCCGTGACTGTCACACCATCATCACCACAACCACCATCGCGATGTGATGACCTCTAGCACCATCAACAGTAACACCACTAGCATCACCAACAAAACATCTCTTCTTGTATAAACCATTATTATTCTAATGATGGTACAAGAAAGGTCTTAATGTTTGGAACTGATTAAATTACAGGGGAAACCCACAAAATAAATACCTGCAAAATAAAAATCAGTTTCTCACTACAGACATTAAATATATTTTATATCATAGGGACAAATGTCATTCAAAAAGTTAACATCCTTTTCTCTTTCAAATACAGTTACAATAATCCTAACAGTAATTATACTTGGTTTCTGTTAGAATAGAAACCAATAATAGAAATAAATGGAGAGAAAGGGGCAGGAGAAGCAGAAAGAGAAGGGGAAGGAAGATGAGAAGGAGAAAGAGAAAGCTGCTGAGAGATTTTGAGCATTCACTATATGCTCAAAATAGTATAAGGCACTTTTGCATACATTAACCAATAGATCCTAGTAAAAACTACTATCTAAGATATATACTTTCACTATTCTTATTTTGTAATTAAGGAGAGCTCAACAAAATTATCCAAAGGTATATAGTTAATAAATTGAAAAAGGGACTTAAAAAATACTTAAATTCAAACCCAATCTCAGAAATGCTTTTTGATATGGCATAAATATAACAAGCAGACCACATATTTTAGGAGAGTAAGAAAACTATTTTTAAAATATTATTCCTTTGCAATAGTTCCTTATTAAAAAAGTATCATTTACTCTTTCCTTATGGATTAGTTTATCTTTTTTCAAAACTATGTTTGTACAGCAGTGATAGCTACCATTTATCAGGTAGCATCATGGGATATAAAGTGTTCTAACAGTATTGCACACACTCATATATAATTTATTTATCAAACAAATATATAAAATATGCCCTATTATATGCTCATTTTATATGTAGTAGAATATCAAGCCAATATCTTGGCTGGCAGAATAACTTAGTAAAGATTCAATTTACATTTTAGTTTATTTTGCTTTGATACTTATTTTATTCATGTTTAACAGCAGTAGATATTCATAGAATAAAGTATATTTTCTAAAGCATATACTTTCTAAAGCATTTTCATATAAATATGAGTGTAGTATCAAAACCAAAGTTATTTTCTCTTTTGGGAAAGTTAGGCAGAGTTTTCTGTTCCTAAAGTTTTGGTCCCTCTAATTCCTGACAATATCAACAGGAGCTTTCTAGATTCCGAAGTATAAGCACCTCTTGATCAACCAAACAACTGTACAATTTGGACAGAGAAAAGGAGGAGAAGGTTGCAATTACTCTTAAGTTGGAGGGTATTGGAAGTGAATGGCTGGATGGATACCAGTTTAAACTGGCCACCATGAACAGAGACTTTGGGACCTGAACCAAAGGGAAAAACAGGCTTAACCTCAGCAGAGACCGAATGGACTCTTTACACACAGCTATGATATCACAGCCTTGTCTTACTGAAGGAGAGCTGAGCAGATGAAACTTCATTGTAATATGGAACAGTTATGGAACCAGGCAAATGGTGAGGCAAAACTGTATAGGTTTGCAGGGGAAGGAAGGAAGAAGGTCAATGACCGCTATGGTTGGAGGCCTCAAAAATCTCTGTGACTTGAGAGATAAGTGTCTCATGGGTGTCATCTGTTCTAAATCAACCAAGACATGACCATGGACATCCCTGCCCTCTGGTAGGGGTACTAGAACAGACTTCACACTTATTTACAATATTGAAAAGCCCATCATTATATTTCACCATAATTGCTGCAGACCAACCACTGAAGAGTACATTTACGCTTAAAAAATTTAAGGGACTTGGGAAAGCTTATACAACTAACAATGTAAATATTGTAAATATAGCTTTGTCTAGATCAAATCCTTTATCGATTATTTATCAATAATACAGACCTTCTCTCTCTCTCTCTCTCTCTCTCTCTCTCTCTCCTTTACATTATGTTTTGGTGAGTTGATGGAAGGCTTTCAGATAGGCACTTCAGCTCTTTTTTTCACAACAAAATGAATACGTAATCCTTAGGAATATTTTAGAGTTTCATTATATTTTGAGTCAAACCAAACTCTGCCAGTTCCTAGCTATTTAATTATGGACAACTTATTAGATTCAATCTTTCTGTTTCCTTATGTAGAGACTAGAGGCACAATGCACAAAATTTGTGCAAGGAAATTAGGCCTTCCTTCACCCGGCTGCCAGCACAGGCTTCCCTCTGGCATCAGGGACCCGGGCTTCCCTCTGGCTGCTGGCTTCCCTTGCCGCCCCGGCTTCATCCAGAAGGTCATCCAGTAGGATGTCCAGAAGGACATCTATATTATGCTTCTATTATTATAGGTAAGGGAAACAAGGAACCTCATGCCTTGTTGTGAAAATTAAATTAATGGATGGTGTGTAATAAGTGTTAGCTACCAATGCTTTTATGAGATAAACTTACATAGGGAAGAAGATATTCACATGGTAGATATCATGAATAAAAGGAGATGTGAGATGTTACAAGAAAAATAAAACATTTGCAGCTTTACTTAAGGAGACTTAGTTGAAAGAAATGGTTTAAAACGAGTGGCTTCAGAGCCAGAATCAGCTGCCAGTCTGTTTTGCTTGGATAAATTAATATTAAAAATAAATTTGAATATTCTACATAGGCATGATTTGTTAGGCTCCTCAGTCCAGTCCACCACCATTTACCTGGTCTATTGTCCACTTTCGGGTTACTCATCTTGTAGTCTGAGTTGAGTTGGTGAACCCACACCTAAAGACGTGCTCTCCAACACGTGTTTTTCTTACATGACAGCCTAACATCTGACCATTGCTGTTTTCTTTTTTTTTTAATTGACCTCCTTATACTTCATACCTGTATAACTATAGATGCACCATCGTAAATTCCACATTGTGCTATTTTTATTTTTATAATTTTATTTAGAGTTCTGGACTCAGAACTCCTGTGTGACCTAACTCCTCTAGGTTGTTTGTATGCTCAGCATCACTGTGTAGTTAAATAGCTTCCCTGCTTGCTCCAGTGTCAGAGCAGTGGTTGAATTACTGTCAAGCATTAAGAGAACTGGCCTTTAAAATTTTGTGGCCACTTTTAAGATTTAGAGTGGTTGTGTGTGATTTTTCTGGACTGGAATTTAGCCAGGGAAGTATTATTTTATAGCTATATTGAGAAATATCTCAGAGCATCTTTCTGCACTAAAATAGAGACAGGAACTCATTTAATAGCACTTTCACCATCCTGGTTCCGACCTACACAAAGTTAGGACTTTGGAAAAGTATTTATGAGTGAACTCTCCTGAATCACTGATTCCACTTACTGCAGTAACTGATGTCTCCTTGGAGGTTTCCCATCTACTCAATTCACTCAGCCAGGTTTATGAGATGTGACAGGGTTGTAGTGCAAGGAGATGGCTGCTATTTATATAGAAGAGAGTAAAATATGACCGTAAACTTGGGGTAAGTTTGCAAAGCTAGAATCCTTCCTCTAATTTTCTATGGTTATTTTCTATAATGTCTGCTTAACTCCACCCAATCTGATATTAAACTTTACTTTCTCCATTAGAAAATATATATGTATTGATAAGAAGTTTGTGTTTTAAAAATCAGATTTTTTTTCTTTTTAACAGCTTTAATGAGGTATAATTGATATTCAAAGAATTGCACATACTTAGTACGTCCAATTTGATGAATTTGAAGACCTGAGAACACCTGTGATACCATCATTGCAATCAAGGTAATAGAATATAGAGTGGGGGAAGCCTCAACAAATAGTGTTGGGAAAACAAGATATCCACATGCAAAGAATAAAATTGTACTTCTACCATAAACTATACACAAAAATCAACTCAAAATAAATAAAACACTTAAATATAAGACTTGAAACTATAAAACTTTTAGAAAACATAGGAGAAAGGATTCTTGACACTGGTTTGAGAATTGATTTCTAGGATATGACACACAAAGCACAGCCAACAAAAGCAATGAGAAGTGAGACTATCTCAACCCGAGGAACTTCTTCACAGAAAAAGAAACAATAAAATGAAACGTGTGTGTGTGTGTGTGTGTGTGTGTGTGTGTGATATTTACAAACCATGTATCTGATAAGTGGTTAATTTCCAAAATATATAAGGACTCCTGCAACTCAATATAAATGCTATATAATAAAAGGATAATATGCAAATCAACCAAACGGCTGAAAGAACAGTTGTTATGACATGCAGTGACCATCAGTGGGAAGACATTCAATGCAGGAGCTGCCCTCAGGTGGTCAGTGAACTCCCACAGGGGAGAACTCCTCAGCCAGAAGCCAGCTGACAGAGAAAGGGACTAAGCAGTCAGTTGGACATCCTGAGGGCTCCCAGAATGCAAAAGGGTGCAGGCTGGGCTGAGGGACCCTGTCCCCTGCTCCCAGTGCAAGAATGTCATGCACTGGGCCTCTAATCTTATCTAATAAAAGAGTAATATTCAAATTAGGAGTAACTCTGTCACAAAGATGGCCAGCCCACAGCCACAAGATGGCGGCACCCATGGCCACAAGATAGTGGTGCCCAGTCTGGCTCAGCCCCACCACTGAAGTGGTCAGGCCTGTAAGCCAATCAGGTGGTTGGAGAGGCTGGGCATCTGAGGGGCAGAACAGGTTATCAGAGGGGTGTGGGGTCCCCTGCCTAGGCCAGAGGCCTTCGCCAGAGGCCTCAGGCACGGGCAAGGGCAGAGCCGGTGATCTGAGGGGTATGAGGGTGCCCTACCCAGGAATAAGGCCTGGGCCAAAGGCCTCAGGCCTGGACAGGAGCAAGGACGGAGATTTTAGGGGCCTGGGCTCTGCAGAGCTGGTGATCAGAGGGGCAGGGGTGGAGCCTGTGATCACAGGGGTCTGGGCACTGGTGAAGCCAGAAAAGCAGGGGTCTGGGAGTCCCCTGCCCAGGTCTGCATCCTCAGCCAAAGCTTACAGGCCTGGGCAGGGGTGGAGCTGGTGATCGGAGTGAACTACAGAGGAAACACCTTTTCTGACCACTCATTGGCTATGCTCCCTGTATGCCACTGGTAATATTCTTAGTAACTTGGGTAATAAGAATTCCTAAAGGCAATCTAGGGTTTTTTCATCTAACTCCTGGAGAAAAAAAATGAAGGTTCACGGCTAGAGGACTAAGAAATGTCATATCCTGTCCTAGCCAGTTTGGCTCAGTGCACAATGCCTTAGTCTGCTGACTGCAGGGTCTGGGTTCAATTCTGACTAAGGGTATGTGCCTAGGTTGCAGGCTCCTCCCTGGCCAGGGCCCAGGTCAGGGCTCATGCAGGAGGCAACCAATCAAAGTGTTCCTCTCACTCTGATGTTTTTTTCTGTTTTTCCCTTCTCTTCCACATTCTCTAAAAATCAATGGAAACATATCCTCAGGTGATGATAAAACATAGAAAGAAAGAAATGTCATATCCTATGAAGGACACATCTTGAAAATGCCTAAAGAAAGTTGTCATTTTTTCATGGTGAAGAGACTGGAGTCCGTAGTGATATAAATACCTTGGTGGCTGCGGTGACTCGCAGTGGCTGCAGCAGCAGGGTGGTGGGGCTGGTGGCTTCCTCTGATTAGCCGGGTTGCCTCCCACAAAGGGAGGCCAGACTGTGGCTTAGGTCCGCTTCCCAAGGGGAGCAGGGAGCAGGCCTACGCCATCAGTAGGACACCCTCTGAGGGCTCCCAGTATGTGAGAGGGGGCAGGTTGAGCTGAGGAAAACCCCCTCAGTGCATGAATGTTATGCACTGGGCCCCTAGTATAAATATAAGTAAAATAACTTGATTTAAAATGGATTTAGAGTTTGAATAGGCATTTTTCCAAAGAAGCCACAAACGAGTCCCAGCTTAGAGTGCACAGCCCTCTTAACATAATTAAGCTTGACCTTATGATGCTCCCTAGATCCTTCCTAGGTAGCTAATGGGCTGTGGGAGGTGCAGCAAGTGCTGCCAAAACAAGTGAAACTCACAGGAACATTGTAACTATGGTGACCACTACCTTATTTACCTCTGGCTATAAAATAAAAGTTCAGCTTGCCTCTGCTCTCTCTCTCTCTCTCTCTCTCTCTCTCTCTCTCTCTCTCTCTCTCTCTTTCTCTCTTTCTCTTTCTCTTTCTCTCTTTCTCTCTCTCTCTCTGGCCTCAGCCAGGCACAGGAAGATCCACCTAGACCCAGCTTATTCTCTTTGTCTGTCATTTATTCATCCTTCATCACCCTCACTCAAGCTTTCGAATGCTTGGCTGAGCTGGCTCGGCACATGTGGGACCCAACACAGTACGGGGGAACTTCAGTTGTCAGGTGAAAGGACGCTCCAGTGAAGCATGTGCAGAAAACAAGAAGGAAGGTAAGGAGCAGAGTTTTGTGATATACCATAAGTAGGTGTAAAACATGGGAAATTCAGGACCACAGGAAAAGAATTTATACGTATCCATGCTTAAGGCTATGCTCCCAGCTCGGAGTTGTTTTGTGAGGTATGAACAGCTTTTCCAGTTGTTGGGTTTTGTGGGTAAAATCTGCCCATGGTTTTCTGAGGAAGGAAAGGTAAATACAGAGGCATGGGAGAAGGTAGGAAACCAACTTAGAGATCATTATATAGCTGAAGGTCCAGAGGAAATGCCTGCCTCTGCTTTCAGTCTGTGGTCCCTGATTCAGAACTGCCTAGAGCCCACTCCAGAAAGGAGTGGATGAATGTGGCAGGGGAAGGGCAGGGGAAAAAAGAAATATATGTACTAATCTTTGTAAAACTGTATGTAATTAATTAAAAAAAAAAAAAAGACAGATGGAGGAAAGCTACCAGAGACTTCCGACTCCACCTGTACCATCGGCACCTCTGCTGCCTCCTCTAGTCCCTGGGGCTACAGCTCTTGTAGGAGAGAGCCCTATGGATGATGCGCTTCCTCCCAAATATGAACGAGAATTGGAAGAAGCAAGGGAACAGCACCAGCAGGTTTGGGATGATGGGGGTCTGGTACAAACATTTGGGGAGTTTACTGTTAGTCATAAGCCTCTCCTTTTACCCCCTACACAAGCAGAAACAAGAATGATGCCTTTGACTCTACTCCAGCAGACCCTGTATGAGGCCAGGCAGGCTGGGGAAGATAGTTCAGGATTCAGATTATATCCTGTATTTGAGCAGCCGATCCTATAAATCCAGGTCAGATGCTCCGTCGCCATCAGTCTATACCTTTCAAAACTTTGAAGGGGTTGAAGAATTCTTGTTCTATGCATGGACCAACCTCCCCCTTTGTGCTGGGGTTACTAGATACGATATCTGAGGAAGCTATGGCTCCTAGTGACTGGAACACTGTCGCGAAGGCTTGTCTGTCACCTGGAGATTAGTTATGGAAATGTAATTGGGCAGAGCTTAGTGCGGAGCAGGCTCACAGAAACCAAGCCCATGGGGTATCCACTACAATTATTATGCTCATGGGCACCGGACCTCATGGCGTTTTGCAGGCTCAGTTAGTATACCCCATGCAAGCTTATCAGCAAATAAATATATGTGCCACCAAAGCCTGGAGGCAACTACCAACAAAAGGGGGAAAGTCTTCAGACATAAACAAAATTAGGCAAGGCTCTGAGGAGCCATATCAGCATTTTGTGGCTCTTTTGTTCCAAGCATAGGCAGGGTTGTGGCTGACCCTGAGGCTGGAATGATTCTTGTGAAACAATGGGCTGTTGAAAATGCAAATAGAGTATGTCCAGAGGCTTTACCTCCCTACAGGAAGAATGGTACTGTACGGGAGTGTTTGTGCTGACATTGGACCAGCCTACGTTCAAGGAGCAGTATTAGCTGCCACGTTAAAGGAGATGTTGTTCGCTGGTCAGCAGAAAAGGAAAGGGGGTGCTTTAACGGTGGCAACCAATGACCCCTAGGCAGGGAAACTGCAAGTGGGCCCACCGAACAACAGGGTCCTTATCCTTGGCCCCACTGCAGCCTTTCCAGCCGGCTCGGTACACCTTCATCATGCCACCCCGGGAGGGGCAGGATTGGCAAGTCCTTCCTGGGATGATAGATCAGGGCTCAGGCAACAGCTGAATATGCCAATCCTACCCTTAAAATGCAACTATAAAAACAAAAAAGGGGGAGAAGAACGCGTGTTAAAAATGTTTGAATTATAATACAGAGTTGTACAGCAGCCGAAAGGCATCGGACCTCCAGTGCAATGGCCTTTGCTGAGTTAGCCTGATGCACAAACCAGACAAGAGTTTTACCAGATTCAGTAAAGATGTAGGGAAGAGGTTGCCTTTTGTATCTTTCCAGAAGGAGCAGCACAGCCAATTTGGGTGCCAGAGCGTTATGTGTGTCACCACAATGGACCCAGAGAAGCTTCTTATCCCTTCACTCAAAAGACTGAGAGTTGCCCCAGTGACAGCAAAGTGGAAAAAAGAAGAAAAGGAAGGCTACGCAAGGGACTGGAGTGCCACCATGGGGTCAGCTGGAGAAGTTAACAACTGAGGCCCAGGAGACTGTAGAAAAGCAAGATGTGGAAGCTACTCCCTCAGTCATGTTTCTGGCTATGCTAGCATTGGTTAGCCGCCAGTCTTCTGCAAAGTCTTACGCAGCCAAGTCTGAGGACTCTGAGTAAGTCAGCAAAAGAAACTGTCGTTTAGCAGAAACTCACTTATTGCTGTTATGCATTGGCATAGTTTCATTATTCTTACCAGTTTTAAAAATGTTAACACATTGGCATTGTTTTGTTAATAGCCAGAGTTTTATGTTTAAGTTTTAAAATGTTAACATTTTGGGTATTGCATTGGCATAGTTTTGTTATTGTTTTAATAGCCAGAGTTTTGTTCTTGTTGCTTAAGTTTTACTTGCATCATATTAGCTTAAAAATAAAGAAAAGGGCGAGATGTAGGGCATGGCTATAGGGTTAAGCCTCAGACTGACCTGTTGGCAAAGCCGCAAACATGTCCCAGCTTAGAAGGCGCAGTCCTCTTAGCATAATTAGGCTTGACCTTATGACGCTCCCTAGATCCTTCCTAGGTAGCTAATGGGCTGAGGAAGAGGTAGTAAGTGCTGCCAAAACAAGTGAAACTCACAAGAACATTGTATCTATGGTGACCACTACTTTGTTTACCTCTGGCTATAAAATAAAGGCTCAGCTTGCCTCTGGATCTCAATCTGTGACCTTAGCCAGGCACAGGAAGAGCCACCTAGACCCAGGTTATTCTCTTTGTCTGTCATTTCTTCACCCTTCACCGCCCTCACTCAGGCTTTCAAATGCTTGGCTGAGCTGGCTTGATATATATATATATATGTATGTATATAATGCACACATATGTGCACATTTATATATGTAATATATATGAGAACTTATAGTTTTATTTGTGGGTGAGTTAGTTTAAATAAAACCATTCCATTTGCCTTAAAACAATCTTATTATCAAATTCCCACTCTCTTAAAATCCCCACACAATACTTATTGATAAAGCAAATTCAGGTTCAATAGATTTACTTCAGTAAGTAAGAATGCCACGTTGATGGAATTCACATGGAAGGTAGAAATCTGAAAAGAATAATGATATAATCTTGGAACTAGATATGGTGACTGCAAAAAGATCCTGCAAAGAAGAAAACTGGCTGGGAATGTGTAGAATTTATGTTAAATTTTGGTTTGGTGGGCAGAGTGAATAAAGCAAGAGTTTTAAAATGAGGATTCATGAGTAATGCATTAGTTTTTATAAGTTACTATTTTAATTTGTTCATAGGCTTATTTTTCAGTAGCAAATATATCCGAAAGCAAGTTGCTGTGCTATTTTTGTGTGGTTTCAGTGTTAATTAGCCCAGAAACATAAAAGTATGATGTTTTCTGTTCCCAACATTTAATTTTTTATAATATACTGGGGGCCCAGTGCACAAAAATTTGTGCACTCAGGAGGTCCCTCAGCCCGACCTGTGCCCTCTCACAGTCTGGGACCCCTCTGGGGATGTCTACCTGCTGGCGTGCCTGGCCAGCCTGGGTGAGGAGCTGATGGTTGTTTGCAGGCTGGCCAAGTTCCCCAGTGTGGACCCTCACCCCATTGGGGTGTGGCCAGCCTGGGTGACGGCCTGAGGACCGTTTTCAGGCTTTCAGGCTGCCCACAGCTCCCATTGACCCAATGTCCCAGCAAGGCTGGCTGGAAGCAGGTTCCCGGGGTTTATCTTCTATAATTGACACATTGTTCCTTTAAGCCAAGGCCTAGGCAGGTAATGAAGCCTCTTGTCTGCTTCAGCTTGTGACTTCCATAATTGAAAGAATGTTGCCTTAGTAGTCAGCCGCCAGGACTGCTGTTTGCTTGGGCTCCAAGGCTTCTATAATTGAGACAGTGTTGCAAATATGTTGTTGCCTGGAGCCGGGAGAAGCCCAGCCAGCAGACACTTTTACTCCTACTGCAACGGAAGCTGCCTGTTTACTCTAGCAGCTCCGTGACTGCCGGCCTCCGTCTTGGCTGGGTTAATTTGCATACAGTCGCTCTGGTTGGCTGGTGGGCATGGCTTAGGCATCCCGAAGAAATGGTCAATTTCAATATTATGCTTTTATTAGATTAGATTGAAAGTTAGAGCACTCATAGACTATATTTTCACATGGAATGACAGACTGACCTATATTTCCCTAGTTCAAAATATGTAAACATCAATTCACCAACCAGTTAATATTTGAAGACTGATTTACAGATAATGTTGTTGGAAGTCAATTTCTTTTCATTTTTCTGGGCGACATTATTAATTAATTTTTCTTTTCATTGTTTAACTGAGAAATAGGTATCTTCATACACAATGCTTTAGACATATGCTTATTTACTTATTGGGCTATTAGTAACTTTTAAAATAGTTTCTTCTCATAAATACAGTATAAAGATAATGTCTAAGGTCAAATACAAATATAAAACAAATAATTGATTCACTATGTAGATATAAAGAAAAGAACACCTAGTTTGTAAAAAAAAATGAAATTTCACTCTCCTGAAGAATTGTTGAGTGGTTTTATAGAATTGACTATTCATCAGTCACTTTATCATGCAAAGTTTAATTGGACATGTTATTTTTGGGAAATCCAACATATGCATAACCTTTATGTATTACTCTTTATCTTTATTCCAACTACTTTACTACATTACCTTAAACATGAAAATGTGTTACTTTAGTGTTATAATTCGTATTTGAATCATTCCAATGTATACTTCCCCACATATGCTTTACTTTGTATCTTAGAATACAGATGCTAAGCTATGTTTTGATTTCAAGAGATTTTAATATGAAATATGTTCCCAGAACTGTGTTAGACAAAAGATTTCCTGACCAACAAAATTTTATTTTTGAGCTAAACTATTATTAAATGTCCTGACCTAATCAATGTTTTCAGTTTTTCTCAATATTTTTTCTTAATATATGCTCTCTAATAGGATTTTGTTGTTTGATGTCTCATTGTACAAAATGAGATAATCTTTAAATGATCACAATAAGCTATAAATTCTGTATGTCACATAAATATAGAGACGATTCAGAAAATAGTACCATTAAAACAATATTTTAATAAGAACAGTTGTCACTCTTTCTGATCAATAATCATTTCAAATTATATCACTCTCTTGTTTTTTTATCCTTCAAACCCTCATTCTCCTAATATTGCAATTGTGTTCTTTTGTTACCACCTGCAATATAATTTAATGTACCTAGATCAACTAAGGCCATCTCATTTCCTTGGATGTGTCTTTCTGCTAGCCCTAAAATTATGTTACTTTTGGAGAAATATAATCGAAAACAAAATATCTTGCCAACTCAGAAAACTTTCTCACAAAGGTAGGATACACAGAAAGTAGTGTCATTATTTAACGGAATAAACATTAAACCAGAATGTGCTGCATGCACATCACAGACAATTCTCTAAGAGACTACAAAGACATAAATCTATCCTTTTCTAAACCCAGGCAGACACACCCCATTATTTACATGTTCTCCAGATAAACAATGACTAATCTATGAGTAACAGGACTTGATAGCACCATGCATCATCAATATTTCATCATTGATTCATTTGGTAATTAGGGTGGCCATCTGTGTTAGTTAATTGGCTTTATCCACAGGAAAAATAAACCTCCCATATCTTTGTGACAGGAGGGAGTTTAGCAAGTTGGAGGTATGTGGTCATGGAACTCAAGTCCTACCATTCCACAACCTGGGACATGAGAGAGCTGTCTTCCTTGATGATTACAATTCTTTAAGAGATGGCCCCCAGGTCCTTGAGGAGGAAGTTCCAGGCGTTACTCTGACAAAAGGCTGATGTGCTGGTTGTTATTGTTGTTACCTTAAATACTTTATTAATTTTACTTTTGGAATAGGTTGTACATTTAATATTATTTTATATCAATTTCAGTTGTGCAACATAAGTGGTTGCAGAATCATATACTTTACTAAGTGTTCTCCCCCTGATAGTTCCAGTACCCACATGGCCCCATAAATAGTTATTTGATTTACCTTTAAAAATGCTTGCATTTATTTTTAAAAGAGAAAGAGATTACAAGTTTTTCAAAGTAAAAAAGTATAAGAAAACAGCGGAGAAGTCTTTTTTCTTACTTTCAACAGATAGCTTTCAGCCTCTACTTTTGAGTATTTACTCTTATACTATTGAATTAGTCCTGGTTCTCCAGAGAGACGGAACCAGTAGGATATTTATTGGTTTATGTGATTATGGAGGCTGAAAAATCCAAATATCAGTAAGCCGGAGCTCCAGGAAAGCGGATGGAGTTGTAATCAGTCCAAATGTCTGAGAACCAGAAAGGGCTGATAAAATAGTTCCGGTCTGAAAGCCAGCAGGCTCGGAGACAATAAGAGCTGACATTTTAGTTCTAGATGAAGGAGGAGCTCTTTCTTACTTAGGGAGGATCAGCCTCCCACCCCACGCCCCTCTCCTGTCCCCTCCCCACGATCCCACCCCACACCTATTTTTCTGTTCAGGCCTTCAACAGGTGGGGGCAATCTTCCTCACTCAGTCTACTGATTCAAATATTAAACTCATCCAAATACTCTCACAGAAACATACAGAATGACCAAAAATATTTGGGTACTCCTGACCCAGTCAAATTGACACATTAAATCAACCATCACAATTATCAAATTGAGTATTAAAGTACACAACTTCTTCCTCATTACCTTAAGAAAATGTGTGTTTTTTTTTCTCTCAATGACTTTCTTTTTCTCAATAATTTTTTCTCTCTCCAGTTTTTACAATAGCATAGCACATTAGATATCCTTTAAAAAGAGTGAATATGATTTTGAATAGAATTTTAGGAGCACAATACTCAGCACTAATAATATCCTACTTATAGCCAAAAGAAACCTTTTCCACTTAGCATATTATATAAAGGTTACTCTTTCTTTCTTTTCCAACCTTACATTACTAATTTTTGCTAGAGAAATTATATAACACCACTGTTGATTTATTTTAAAGTTAAAACACTTAATTTTTAAAAGTAAAGTTATTGAGCTCACTTGAAATGGTGGTAAACAAGATATAAACTAACAGAAAATAAAGCCATATTGATAGCTACATTGAATGGCTTATATCTTGTTTGCTACCTTATCAAATTCCTTTCTGAACAACTCATTGGTAATTCAGGAAGTCAAAAGCTAACTCCAGCCTAATTTGCTGATATATTTTCTTCCAGTTTCATCCCATATTATGTGCTTCAATTAGCTTGTACCTTTTTATTGACTGTAAGTTCTACAGTTCCCTCTGTTTTATTTTTCTTAAGCCATTGCCGCAACCGGAAATGCTCTTATCACTATAATTTTGCTGTTTACTTATCCTTTAGTGTTCACCTCTGTGATCATAGTCTCCTTAGATCTTGACACATCTTTCACCTGAAAGTATATCTTAAATCTTTTGAATATCATAAATCTTTCTCTCACAGTATTTGTCATGTTCAACTCTACCAGACTTGTGTTCATATTTTCTTCCTCCAAAATATTTTCACTTCACACAGTGAAGGCTGCATTTTTTCTGTCCCTCATACTCTGTGGCAGTGTGTCCTTTGTTTATGTTAAATGAATGAATCCATGTCCTGACAGCTACATGGAGGGTATTTAACTTCTTTTTGCATCTCTAAATGTCTTGCATGCAGGTATTCCCCAGAGGAAATTTACAGAGAAGTAATCATTGTAGTAATTAAATTCAGAAACAGTAACATCAACATAGGCCTTTTTAAAAAACATTAGGAAGAAAATGTAAGTGAAAGTTTTACTGCCTATGCTAAGCTTAACTGTGTTTGAAAGCAAGTAAATATTCTGAATAGCTAAAAATGCATTTTGATTTAAAAATATTAGAATTTTGATCATTAGGTGCCCTGGGACTGAAATATAATTTGTTAGAGTGGATTGTGAGTGGAAAATCTTAATATTGCCTTCATCATAATAAATAAAGTGTAAGAATTGAGGGGAGTTAGGGGAATCAATCAAAAAATTTATTCTCCCCCAAAACAACTGGTTTTCCACCTGTATTTTTTTCTATCACAATTTCAAAGAAATTTCTGGTATCAACATTCCAGAAGTTCTGTAAAAAACGTATTATTTGGGCCCTAACTTGTTTGGCTCGGTGAATAGAGCGTCGGCCTGCAGACTGAAGGGACCCAGGTCTGATTCCTGTCAAGGCCACATGCCCAAGTGGCCCGGGTTGCGGGCTCAGTCCCCAGTGGGGGGCATGCAGGAGACAGCCAATCAATGATTCTCTTTCATCATTGATGTTTCTATCTCTCTCTCCCTCTTCCTTCCTCTCTGAAATCAATAAAAAATATATTTTTTAAAATGCATCATTTAGGCTGTGTGCTAAATATGTAAATTTGAGAAAGAAAACAATATTATATTTATGGTTTTCATTTTATTTTAAAGTTGCACTTTTGAATGAGGTTTAATTCAAATATTACATTATAGTAAGCAAGTTTAAAATTCTGTAGTATTATTTTTCTCCATGAATTATCAAAAAACAATAGAATAAAATGTAAATGATATTGCAGGCAACTAGTTACCACATTATAGGGTTGTTACTTAAAGTATACACTTCAGTAATATGTACAATACAGTTTTAAATGGTTCAGTTGACAGGTTTTACATATTTCTTCTGGAAAACCGTTAGGCTATATGATTCTTAATTGTTATATTGCTTAGAACATTTTCTTAGGATGTTGCGTGTTTTCTTGTTTTAATTAATTTCTTGTTTCAGTTTTCTTGTTTTAATAACACAGTTCAATTTTTGATCTGTGTAATTTCTTAATAACATAATCTATATTATTGGAGTATTGTTAATACTATCAAATGTATATAATGTTAGATATTTTAGCATTTATTTTATACATCAACTCTTCTCAATCTTAATAATAGAATTAAGATAGACTCATTAATTGAATATATTATGGTCAGGCATTATTTTAAGTACTTTTCATGTATTTGTCATATTCAACTCTTTTGAGATAAATACTGTTTAGCTCCATTTACAGATGAAAAAATAAAGGCATATAATGATTGGCTATCTTACTAAAGATGACACCACTAGCAAGTGGTATAGTCTGAAGACAAAATCCATACATTACAGATGTAAAATCTTCATTCTTATCCAGTGTACTCGCTGCTTTTTGGCATTTAACTTTAACATAGTCAAAATATAATCAATATGCAAGTTATTATTTAGAAAATTATTTTTGTGCCTTACTTCTTCAAACTACATAATTACTTTTTGATTCAAAATTGATTCAAATCTTACACACTTCAAAAACACATCTATTCAACATTTTAAAGCAATATAAAACTAAGAATAATAAGAGACCAACCAAAGGCCTTGTATCCATGCATATGAGCATGCCAGTGGGCACAGACAATAGTGAGGCTGGGATCACATGCTGGGGGCAGAAGCAAGTGGAGAGAGGTCAGTGGGGAGAAAAGGAGACACAGGTGAAACTTTCAACAATAAAATTTTTAAAAAATATAATATCCTACATATATATGTTCTTCATCTCATAGTGCATTACACCTGTGCTTTCCTAGTGTTGTAATCTTTGTAAACATATTCAGAAAATTGTTTGTTTTTTCTCTATTAATTTTTGCCTGTGATTGTCACAAAAGTTGCTATATGCAATTAAAGTTTACTCTAAACTCTGTCTGAATTTTGTAGTCTGTTTATTTACCATATGTAATGAAACTGTCTATTTTAAATCCCCCTACCTTATTCTTTTATTTTCCTTCACCAACATCCCTACATAACTTTCTCCATAAAATGTTAATACACCAGATATTATTTAAAGAATAAAGCAAAATATTATTGGCCTATGAGTTCAAAAATATCAGAAAAATGCAATTTACTCAAAAGTTCCAAATTTCAAATATCATAAAGTATTTTTTCTCACATGAATGCAATATAATAATGGAATCTAAATAGAATGAAAATATCCTTTAGCCAAGATATTATGCAATGCACTTTGAGACTTTAAACAATTTTCTATAGTTAATTAATTAAAATTGAACTATTTCTTTTATAAAGCAAAAAATGTAATACAAAATATTTTAAAATTCTTCTCTCTGCTACCTTTTTTAGCAAAAATTATAAAAGGTAATTTGTTTTTGCTGTAGCTTTCAAATTTCTTGGATCCTATTTAACCTTCAAAATAAACTGTAGAACTAGTATTATAATTGTTATTCAATTAATAACAAAAATATTAAAAGGAAACCCTTACTTTTAGTGAAAAAATACTTTTCAGCACCATTGATATTAAAAAATAAGTGGATTATAATATAATAGAACTTTATGAATTTTCCAAGTTACATCCAAAGATTTAAATAAAACACAAGAAGAGCTTTAATGTAGTTGACTTATGGCCAATTAAATCCAATAGTCTATCTTAGATAGTGCTACTCTAGCAATTTAAGAAGTCATCAGTATCAAATTATTAGTAATGTCCCTCAATCATTTTTAATGCCCTGGATAGCTTATTATTTATGCTTCTATCTTTGTTCTCTGTTTCTTCTCTCTGCAATTTTTTTGCCACTTTCCTCAAATCATCTTTGACTATATAACTCCTGCTCATCCTGCAGGTGACAAATTAAACATAATTTTGAGGTCTTTCTTCACTTCAAATCATTTTTTTATTGAGATTAGTAGTCATTTTTTTTCACATAATAGTTGCTCATCATGTACATGCTCACTTCATGATTTAAACAAATTAATACCAAGCATTAACTTTTCTCAAATCCTGCACTTACAGTAAGGTATTTTTACCTTAAAGTACTCCCTTTAGTTCAAACTTGCTATATAAGATAATATTGCATGTATTTTCATTAATAATATTAGGTGTATTATAATATCTTCATAGTCCATAGTATGTTTTAAATGCCTGTGTTCATCTTGCACATTTCCCATTCTTTCTAAATTTGACAGCATCTTGCACTAACTTTCTTCCTTTAAAACACATAACAAGCCCTAGCTAGTTTGGTGGGTAGAACGTTGGCCTGCAGACTGAAGCGCCCCAGGTTTGATTCCAATCAAGGGTACATGCCTGGGTTGTGGGCATGCAGGAGGCAGCTGATTAATTATTCTCTCTCATCTATGATGTTTCTTTCTTCCTCTCCCTTCCTCTTGGAAATCAATAAAAATATATTAAAAAAATAAAACACATAAAAATTCTTTAATTATTTTAATGTGGTGATCATAATCATAAAAAAACATTTTGTAAATCTCAGAGGAAGATCTCTTACAAATATTCCGCACTGTGTTTTTTTTAAGTACAATTATATGATGACTGTCGACATGAGTATCTCTCAACAAGGGGAAAAATTGATACCAACACTGAAATTTCCTTTAGGAAACTTATGGAAGTATTCTTTTATGTGTTTCTGCTATCTACTGGCATATTGTAAGAACCTGTTTTATTAAATTGGAAGGACCCAGAAGTCATTCAAAATGCATGTGAAGCTTCATTAATATTCTTGTGTATAAATCATAACTGTGTCAACTCTGGTTTAGTCTTCAAGTCCACAAATTAAAACTTCTCAATCAATTTCATCTTGACTCTACCATTGTCTATTGTCCTAGTAGTTTTTCCACTTGGTAAAATAAAAAAATAGGTAGGCAAAATAGCATTTGTGCTATTTCAATAAAATCTTATTGAATCCACAAAGTAAAACTACAGAATTTTTTATTGTGGCACTTAAAATTGGATGAAAATGAATTAAATCTTTCAACTTGCTCTTTAAGAGTAATAATTCAATTTCTAAACTGAAAAACAATTAAAAACACCTTCATTAATAATATCTCAATTCAATTTAGATAATTAACAATCTAAGCTATTTCAAAATTTAATCTGAAGCAACATAAATTAATAGTGCTGTTCCTAGAATTTAATGCTATTTCTCATATATTGCTGCATTGGTATTTACGTTACATGTTACTAAATTTAATTATTTCAGAAAAATGTATTTACTTCTGATCTAGAAAAAGAAACTAAACTGGAAATTGAATATAGACACCTTTCACTTCGAAAAAAAAAAGAAACTAATAGGAAGTGAGCTGCAAATTGAATACTATTGTGTTCTCATCATTATTTCCTAACTTCAAGGACAGGACTCCTCTAGGAAACTCCCCAGCATCACATTGTAATTACTTTAAGCTCTAGGTCAGCGATTTTCAACTAGTGTGCCTCTATAAATTTTTTAAATATTCCATACCTGACTATTTAGTCAGGGACATGGACCTCTTTTCCCAAAGATTGCCAAATTAAAAAAAAATAATATTAATGACAACAACTAACACAATAGTAGCTGTTGAATGAATCAAAATTACGCCTATTTTTGTGTGTGAGATAGGCAAATAACATCTTTTTTGTTGTGTTGCAGAATTTTAGTAATTAGTTTATATATGTCATGAGATGAAAAAGGTTGAAAATTGCTACTCCATCTCAACCACTTCTTTGCTAACTCTTGATAGAGTAGGACTATATTAAGTATCTTCATTCAATTCATCTTCCTCTTTCCTATTTTGTTTGGATTACTTGATCTTATGCAGATTTCACTGAAATCCATTTAAAAATATGAAGCTAAACTTTCTAAAGTTTTCTCATTTGTTCTAAATTGTCGAATAGATTTCTCTCAATCTAGAAATAGTGTCAGAATGTGCACAAGGAAGTAGGATAGTGAATAACACATGGTCTTATGGATAGTCACTTGAGTTAGAGAGTTGGAAGTGCACTTCTTCTGAGGGAGCCTTTCCAGGAGAGGATAGTTAGGCAATGATGGGTAAACATCTGAGTAAGGCTTGACAGAAACAGAAAGAGAGCTGATAACTATTGTATTCAGGTTTGCTGTACTAGGGAAAATCACTCTCAATTTAACAAGTTTATTAAAGAATTTTACTTGTTTAGATTATTTAGAGACCATTTCTCCTTTTATGAGGCATCAAATTCATCCTTGTTAATGCAACACCTCAGTAATCCTACTTGGATTGTGGCAATTTCTTGTGACTCCCAGTATCTGTCATAAATGCTCATCATCTTATGAATGATGGGAAACTTAATGCCAGAAATAATCACGAGACATCTGCAGATTCTACTTGAATATCTTTTCTGAATTATTTTTTACAACCAGGCCCAGTGATTATCAATTTGAGTAGCGGAGATCATGATGAGCGTCACCTCAAAAGCTGGTATTAAGTGCAGCTCTTTGAGAAAGAAACTAGCAAACACCCTTCAAGATGAAGCACCCATGCTGTCTCAAAGGGTAAGCAATCCTTCTTTTTTACAGCTGCATAGTTTTCATGGTGTAAATTTACCACGGCTTTTTTATCCACTAATCTACTGATGGGCAGTTGGGCTATTTTCAGGTTTTAGCTATTATAAATTTTGCTGCTATGAACATAGGGGTGCATACGTTCTTTCTGATTGGTGTCAGAGGTCTTAGGATATATTCTTGGAAGTGGGATCACTGGGTCAAATGGCAGTTCCTATTTACTTTTTTGAGGAAACTCCATACTGTTCTCCACAGTGGCTGTTCCACTCTGCATTCCCACCAGCAGTGCAGGAGGGTTCCTTTTTCTCTGTATATTCTCCAGCACTTGTCCTTTGTTGATAATAGCCAATCTGACAGGTGTGAAGTGATATCTCATTATTGTTTTAATTTGCTTTTCTGTGATAATCAGTGAATTTGAGCATTTTTTCATGTCTCTTGGATATCTGTATGTCCACTTTGGAGAAGTATCTATTTAGGGCCTTGGCCAATTTTTCAGTTGGATTGTTTGTCTTCCTTTTTTTAAGTTGTATGAATTTCCTCTATATTTTGGAAAATAACCACTTATCTGGTGTATCAAATGTAACTCTTTATCAGATGTATCTTTGCCAAATAAATTCTCCCATACAGTGAGCTCCCTTTTCATTTTGTTGATGGTTTCTTTTTCTCTTCAGAAGCTTTTATTGTGATGTTTATCTTCCCCTTAATTTCCCTTGTCCTAGATGTATTCACAAACATATTGCTATGAGAGATGTCTGAGATTTTGCTGCCTATGGTTAATTTTAGGATATATAGTCTTAATTTAATTCTCATATCAAATAGAATTTTACCTAAATATTTTCAAATTTAATTATCTTATGTAAATACTACAGGCCCGGTGCACAAAAATTTGTGCACTCAGGGGGGTCCCTCAGCCTGGTTTGTGCCCTCTCACAATCTGGGACCCCTCAGGAGATGTCCACCTGCTGACTTAGGCCCGCTCCCCAGGGGATCAGGACTAAGCTGGCAGTCAGACATCCCTCTGGCAGCCTTGGGGCCCTCAGGGGATGTCCACTTGCCAGTGGGGAGCAGGCCTAAGCTTCAGTCAAACATCCTTAGCGTTGCTGAGGAGGCAGGAGAGGCTCCCACCACCACTGTTGTACTGGGAGCCATCAGCCTGGCTTGTGGCTAAGCAGAGCTCCCCCTGTGGGAGTGCACTGACCACCAGGGGCAGCTCCTACAATGAGCATCTGCCCCCTGGTGGTCAGTGTGTGTCATAGTGTGTGTCATTCCCAGTCATTCTGCTGTTATGGTTAATTTGCATATTACCCTTTTATTATATAGGATAGAAGCCTGGTGTACTGGTGGGGGCTGGCTGGTTTGGCCTGAAGGGTATCCTGGATCAGGGTGGGGGTCCCACTGGGGTGCCTGGGCAGCTTGTGTGAGTGGCTGAGGACCGTTTGCAGGCTGGCTACAGCTCCTTCAAGGTGGTTGTCCCTCCTGGGGTGCCTGGCCAGCCTGGGTGAAGGGCCGAGGGCCATTTTCAGACTGGCCATAGTCCCTTCAGGGAGGAGGTCTCCCCTGGGGTGCCTGGTCAGCCTGGGTGAGTGGCTGATGGCTGTTTGCAGGCTGGCCACAGCCCCTTCAAGGAGGGGGGTCCCTCCTGGGGTGCCTAGCCATCCTGGGTGAGGGGCTGATGGCTGTTTGCAGCAAGGCTGGCTGGAAGCAGGTATCTGGGATTTATTTATCTTCTATAATTGAAACTTTGTTGCTTTAACTGGAGCCCAGGTCGGGTTGCCCATGACAACCCAGGCTCCCAGTGCTTCCTTGAGCCCAAAGATGGAAGCAGGTATCTCGGTTTTATTTATCTTCTATAATGGAAAATTTGTTGCCTTGAGCGGAGGCCATAGCCAGCCAATGCAGATGGGAACCTTAGTTTCCTCTATCGCCGGGGCAAGCCTCCTGCTTGTTCCAGCTCCATGGCTGCCGGCAGCCATCTTCCCTGGGTTAATTTGCATATAGTCACTCTGATTGGTTGGATGGGCATGGCTTAGGTGTAGTTGAGTGACACCAATTTGCATATTACTCTTTTATTAGATTAGATTGTTAATCTCCAAAAGTTAAAAATGGCTATTAATTATTAATATATCAAGAATATTATTCTCCAGAGTTGAATTATCAAAGGAATTTATTTTTGTCTTTATTGAGTTTATTTTTTTTGTGTGTGAGAATAATTTATATTGAGTAAAACATCCTAAAGCTAACCTGATAAAAGATAAATGCCTGAGTTAGGCGTAGCAGGCAAGCCAATTTTTTAAACTAAGCAATTTGTTTATATATTAATGTGATTTATAAATATCCTTTTTTTCTCTAGTTGAAAATTGTACACCTTCCTACCTAAGAGATGATAGTATGTCCCATTTCCCTAATGAGGTATCTAATATTTGGAAATTTCTAGTGAAATAACAAGGTGATATAATTGTGTAATAGTAAAAGTAAATGAAGCTGGATTAAATCTCTCTTCCAGTTGGATTCTTTTATTCTTTTTCTTTGCTTTCAATTCCCAACAGCTAATCTTATTTTAAGGAGTTTTTCTCTTAAATGATATCTGTTCATGAGACTTAACTGTTGGGGCTTAGATTTCCACTATATGTTTCTGAACTGCATTGCAGCTTTGGGAATAGTGAGATATAGAAAATAATGAGACAAATTAATTTTCTTTTCCCAAAGGAACTATATTCCCCATAGCTATCACTCAGAGGACAACCTCTTTCCTGAAAGATTGATATAAAAATAATTTATGTCAGGCTAAGAGGCAGAGCAAATCTATCTCTCTGGAAAAGCACATCAATGCCTTTAAGAAAAGGGTAGTGGCTTGTGGAGACAGTGCTCTTGGTAATTAGGGGTGTTTATTATCCCTGTCAGGCCTTAACAATCAGTTCTGGACTCATAAAATGAAAAAGATTTCAATATTTAATATATAACTACACCATCCAGCTCCCTCTATAATTTAGTTTCAGATAATTCAAAAACAGGTTGGTAAACTAGAACTTGGGTTTTTTTGTTTTGTTTTAGCTTAAAATGCTGCAGTGATAATGAGAAAATACTGGAAATGAGCATCTTACTAAGCTGATGTCAATAATGGAATTCTAGGCCTTGAAGAGCTCAAGTGAGGTCATTTAATTTATTTCTTTGCTTTTAAGGAATAATGCCAATAAACCAAACTATTAGTAATTATAATTAATTATAATTTTGCTATAAATATTTTCTGCAACATATTTTATATTTTTGTAATATAACAGCAAATAAAAAGATAAGTAAATACCTCATTCTAATGAATTGTATTTTCTGGCGTATAAGATGACTTTTAACCCAGGAAAATCTTCTCAAAAGTCTGGGGTCATCTTATACACCGGTGTCATCTTATAGGGCGGGTGCTGAAACTTCTGAGCCAGACCAGAAAATCTGCGGTCGCTGCATACAGTGGGGGGAGCTCGAAAACAGTCACACTCCATTCATTTCAATGGAGCCGGACAGAGACCACAAGTGTCTCCAGTCAGCTCCTTTTCGTGGTCTCTGGCCAAACTTTTAAACCCCAGAAAATCTTCTCAAAAGTTGGGGGTCATCTTATATGCCCAGTCGTCTTATACTCCAGAAAATATGGTAGCTTATGGCCTGTGGTTTTACGGAATATCATCTAATTAACTTTGGAACTACCAGTTAAAGGTTTAGAAAGACTCAAACTCTGTTAACATAGAGTAAATTTACATGTAAGAAGTCTATTTTCCCTGGGCAATGTGTCTCAGGGGTTGAACATCAACCTATGAACCAAGAGGTCATGAGTTCAATTCCTGGTCAGTGCATATGCCCAGTTTTCAGCTCAGTCTCAGTAGGGAGCGTGCAGAAGGCAGATGATCAATTATTCTCTCATCATTGGTGTTTCTATGTGTCTCTCTCTCTCCCTCTCCCTTCCTCTATGAAATAAATATTTAAAAATTATCTTAAAATTATTTTATGGTCTTTATTTTAAAAGTAGTTAATAATCATTTAATTTAATAGTATATACAAATTTGTTCTTAAAATGACTTGTGTAAATAAAGTGTAGCACAATAGAGGTGGTAAAGGCAGAAGGGAATGAAGAGAAATACATCATCTTTCAGTACTGTTGGCTCCTTTATTATAAAAACTCTTGAATTTTAGACATATTCAAGAATCCCATTGCTCATTACTTTAACTTTCACCACTAACTCTTTAAAAAGAGGCTGTGTTTAAAATAGGGGAAATTATAACAGGAAAATAAGAATAGCATAGAATGCCATGTTGTATCTCAGATTGAACTGTTGCAAATGAGAATCTTAGAAAAAAATGAAGACATTATGAAATCAGTAGAAAATAGACAAGACCATATGTAACATATATAACAGCAGTTCCAATTAGCACCTATTTAAAGTACTACAAAGAGGAAACTGTGACCATGACTGTTGGTATTCCCTCGCTTTATCAGTCACATTATAATACATTAGGGGCCTGGTACACAAAAATTTGTGCACTCAAGAGGGTCCCTCAGCCTGGCCTGTGCCCCTCACAGTCTGGGCCCCTTTGGGGATGTCCACATGCTGGCATACTGGCCAGCATGGGTGAGGGGCTGATGGCTGTTTGCAGGCTTGCCAAGCCCCCCAGTGGGGACCTTCACCCCATGGGGATATGGTCAGCCTGGGTGAGGGGCTGAGGGCCATTTTCAGGCTGGCCACATCCCCTTTAGGGTTCAGGTCCCTACTGGGTTGCCAGGGCCACCTGGGTGAGGGGTTGAAGGCTGTTTTCAGGCTGCCCACAGCTCCCATTGACCCAATGTCCCAACGAGGCTGGCTGCAATCAGGTTCTGGGGTTTATTTATCTTTTATAATTGAAACTTTGTTGCCTTGAGTGGAGGCCTAGGCAGGCAATGAAGCCTCCTATTCACTTTAGCTCTGTTGCTTGTATAATTAAAACTTTGTTGCCTTGAGTGGCCTAGGCAGGCAGTTTCCTCTATCACTGGTGCAATGGAAGCCTCCTGTTTGCTCTAGCTCACCTCTTGTTTGCTCTAGCTCTGTGGCTACTGGTTGCCTTCTTGGCTGGGTTAATTTGCATATCATTGCTCTGATTGGCTGATGGGTGTGGCTTGGCTGGTGGGCATGGCTTATGTGCAATAGAGTGAGGGTCTATTTGCATATTACTCTTTTATTAGATTATCGTCTTTTCTGGCGTATGACTGGGTGTATAAGACAACCCCCAACTTTTGAAAAGATTTTCCTGGGTTAAAAAGTCATCTTATATGCCGGAAAATATGGTAGATGTTAAGAAATGCTATTGATATGGTTAGAAAAGATATGCCAAGAACCATTTACATTTTAAATGTAAACTTGGCTCACAAAGGGCAACACTCATTTTAAGATATTCTTTTGAAAGAAAATTATATACAATATTTTAAACACACTGACTTAAACAAGAAGTTACTTAGTTTAAACGCAATGCAAAAATAAACCTCCACAGTATTTTTTGTGAAACAAAAGATGAGAAAGGAGAGAGAGAGAGAGAGAGAGAGAGAGAGAGAGAGAGAGAGAGAGAGAAGATTTTTAGTACAAATGAAATACTTTTTGAGATTAGAGGAATTTCTATTGTCTCTGAGACTGGGGAAGAAGGATGATCTGGGACTGCAGTGGCAGAGAAAAGGAGTTACAAAGTTTGTGGTTGTAACATTTTAGAGATGGCCAAGTGCTGAAATTGCTGGAAAGGAAATTAAGGAATTTCTATCAGGCACTAAGAATTATCCTAATGCTAAGCAGTTGTGCTCATCCTAACTGACTACCCAGGAAAGATTTTCAACCTATACTTTTGAGACAGTTTCTTTGTGCGAACATTACTTTTTATCTATATTAGAGGGGGATATGATTTTTTGCATTTTATCAATAAATCATCTACTTTTCAAATCAAGAATTAATGTAAGCCAGATGGTAAGATACTGGTTGTTTTATTATATATCTGAGGAACAAAACGTGATATGTTAGGCAAGAATACCCGAGTTTCCTACAGTATTTTTTCACACAATAATAAATTCTATTTGTTAATTCTGATTTATATTAATATATGAATGTTTTCACAAGTAATTATTTTTATTTAGGCTAAATAAAGCTCATTTTCCTAGTTTGCTTTTGAAGGCTTTTTTTTTTCCTTTTCTAAAATCATCTAATAGATTTGAGAATGTATTTTTAAAAGTAATTTTGAGATATAAAATGAAAAGTTTGTAAAACCCTTAAATATATTTCATATAATGGGAATTATTCTTAGAAAAGAAGTTATTCCATAGGGATTACAAAGGAGATACTCTTTCACAAAAATAATTGTGCTGGTTGTAATTGCTTAGACAATGCAAAAATTAAGTGGTCAATTTAATGAAATATGAAATAGTGAGCAAAACCTTGGAAGATTAAACATTAATAAAACAGAATATGTTACCGCCCAGGGCTGCTCATGCACACATTCACACAACTGGTCTTCTCTTGTCTGTCATTTAGGATTGTGATACTGTTCATGGCCCTGCTGCCCAGGAACAGGAGTCTGACGAGATGGAAGGAAGGTGAACTAATTACAGGCACGAGTTTTCCTTTGACGAACAACGCTAATCCCAGCCTCCAGGGCCTGTCACTATTTGTGGCGCTGCCTCTTAGTCTTGACAGTCTCAGCACAACTTTGGCTAAAAAAGACTTGCACCACCTCTCAATTTTAGAATACTAGCACTTAAAATGTATCAATTTCTGTCATCTCTAAAGTATTAACAGGCATATAACAAACTTTTTTTTTCATACAATACTTTTAGGTTTGAATATGAAATGTCAATTGAAGCAAAGGGGAAAACTATGCAACTATTTCCTAATTAAAATTAAATTGTTCCAGAACTTTATTATTTTTACTTATATAATAATTTATTTAATATTTGTTCATTTCAGGGAGATATACAGGCAATAACCTGGCAATGAAGACACCCACATTTATTATTTATTCATCAGTTCGTGCTGTCACACATGCCCTCCAGAGCACTCAATCATAACTGATCAACACTTTCCAGTGTAATATTATCTATGTCATAGAGAAATATCATTTGAAATGAAGGCTCTAAAGTTTCCTTTCATTTTGTAACTATACTCAAATTCAAACTTTCACTTGAGAAATAAGACTTTCTTTCTATATTGTGGTTCAATGGAAACGAGACTCTATGGGTCATATGGAACCGGCCTTTGAAATGTGAAAACAGATAGTGTTGGATTTATCCTCCATGTAGTAAGTGAACACTAATGTACAAAATGTCAACTTTGCACACAATATGAACCATAATAATGGAATCAAATACTTGAAAATCTCATTAAACCACTAAATGTCATGATTAATAATGCTATTGTAATTTCAGTAAGTATTTAAAAAGTATCACCTAAGGTTATATTATTAAAAATAAGTAGGAAATAAGCATATAAGTCCTCTTTAAGGAATGTTTATGCAAATGAACATTGGAATTCTAAAGGTGATGATGGAAACATTAAAGTGGACTCTTTTCCTAATTACATTACATTAATTATTTTTACCCATTTACTCTGGCCCTTTCTTGTCAAGTCTTCAGAATATATTAAGGATATACCGGTATTTTCTAATTCATTAATAGCAGAAATGGTTTTCCCTTTTTCTATTGCATCTAAACTGCTTTCAAACAATTCCCTCATATAACATTAGTTTCTTTAAGATTGAAGACTTTTTCTCACCATTGAATCATTTCTGTTATTCCAATTGTATGCATTTGGTTTACCTGTCAACAGAGAAGGAAAGTATTTAAATTAATTTGGATGATTTAGTATTGATTATTAATTTAGATAGATAATGCCAAATTATCTTGTAAAAATGTGTACAAGTTTAAACTCCATCATCATCCTCTTTCTATGTTTTTCTAGAAACAGAAATAAAAACACTTATATCCTCTAGGAATAGGCATAAATCAAAACTGTTATGTGGGAGGGAAGTTAGAATTAGCTGAAGGGCTAAAATATATACCATTCATCTCATTTTTCCTGTCTTAGATTCTACAACCCTTGGACTCTAAAGTTAGATACTAAAAAACTATTTCTATTAACAAAAAGTGCAATTTGACCATGCTTGGAAATGCCATATGCAACAATTTCATAGCATTTCACTATAACAAAATAGTTTTTAAATGATGACTATAGAATTATACTTAGTTACAATCTAAAAATAAATCCAAATAAATAAAAGCAAAAAATATAAGGCATCATAATTTTTATTATATTAAAACACACACACACACACACCACACACACATATATAATATAAAGACCTAGCAGTCATCCGACTGTCCAACCGTCCGACTGTCCAGTAGGTATGACACACACTGACCACCAGGGGGAAGCTGCTCAATGCAGGAGCTGAGGTGATTTGGCCGTGGTATTTCTTGGGATACTCGCCCTGGAATCAGAGAGCAGGGAGCCCGATTCCTTGGAAGGCCATGTGAGTCCAACTTCGGCCTTGGGTTATGTTACTGGGGCACTGTCTACCCTGAATCTGGTTTACTGCCTAGCTGCAGTGACCACACATGCCCTTCTACCTGCAGTGCACCTCAGGTATGGCCTGCCAGGGGGGTGGGGGACACGGGAGGTTGGCTCGAGGGTGTGACTGGCCTGTCTCTCCAAGTCCTGCCCTGTCAATCACCTTCTAATTAATTTCCTTTCAATGTGCATAAATCCTTGCACTGGGCCACTAGTTTACTATAATAAATTTCTCCACATCTTTGACAATGCTTGCTATCTAATCTAAAAAAAGAGTAATAGCAAATTGGTGTCACTCCACTACACCTAAGCAACACCCACCAGCCAATCACCATGCCCACCAATCAATCAGAGCTACTATATGCAAATTAACCCAGCCAAGCTGGCAGCAGGCAGCCATGGAGCTGGAACAAGCAGGAGGCTTGCCTGGCAATGCAGGAAGCTAAGGTTCCTGTCTGCCTAGGCCAGCTGTGGCATCCATTCAAGGCAACAAAGATTCAGTTATAGAAGATAAATAAACCCGAGATACCTGCTTCCAGCCAGCATGGGCTCAAGGAAGCACTGTGACCCTGGGTTGTCAGGGGCAACCCAACCTGAGCTCCAGTTAAAGCAACAAAGTTTTAACTTTGGAAGTTAAATAAATCCCAGATACCAGCTTCCAGCCAGCCTCGATGCAACCAGCCATTAGCCACTAACCCAGGCTGGCCAGGTATCCCAGCAGGAACCCCCTCCCTGAAGGGGATGTGGCCAGCCTACAAACAGCCCTCAGCCCCTCACCCAGGCTGGCCACGCACCCCAGCGCGACCCCCACCCTGATCCAGGACACTTTTCAAGACAAACCAGCTCGCTCCCACCCATGTACCAGGCCTCTATCCTATATAATAAAAGGGTAATATGCAAATTGATTATATCAGCAGAACAACTGGGAATGACTGGTCACTATGACACACACTGATCACCAGGGGGCAGATGCTCAATGCAGGAGCTACCCCCTGGTGGTCAGTGCACTCCCACAGGGGGAGCTCTGCTTAGCCTCAAGCCAGGTTGCCAGCTGCCAGCATAGCAGTGGTGGCTGGAGCCTCTCCCGCCTCCTCAGCAGAACTAAGGATGGCCTACTGCAGCTTAGGCTTGCTCCCCACTGGCAAGTGGACTTCCGCTGAGGACTCCCAGGCTGCCAGAGGGATGTCTGGCTTCCAGCTTAGGCCCGATCACCCAGGGAGCAGGCCTAAGCCAGCAGGTGGACATCTCCTGAGGGGTCCCAGATTGCTAGAGGGCACCAGGCCTCTAGTCTATTATAGAATGTAATAATATGCATCATGGCTAGTGTGAGGTAATATCTCATCATGTTTTTAATTGATATATTCCTAATGAAAAATGGTGGTATTTTTTTATACACCTGCTATCTATATATATGTATACTTTGCATAAATGGCTATGCCAGTGCTTTTCCTATTTTTTAATTGGGTTATTAGACTTTTCTGCTACTGAGTTGTATAAATTTCTTATATATTTTAGATTCCAATCTCTGATCAAACATATAGTTTGCAATATTTTCTCCCATTGGTATGTTGCTTTTCGCTTAATTTTTTCCAAAGCTTTTCACTTTGATGTAGTCCCTCTTGTCCATTTTTCTGTTGTCTGTGCTTTGGTGTCATCTTCAAGAAAGTATTGTCCATTCCAGCATAGTGAAGCTTTTCCACTACGCTTTATCCCAGAGTTTTAGATTTCAGGGTTTATGGTTTTGTCATTAACCCATTCTGAGGTGATTTTTCTGTATGGTGGAAGAAAAGGATCCAGTTTTATTCCTTGTTACATGCATATCCACTTTTCTGAGCTCCAATTGTTGAAGACATTATTCATCCTTATTGTGATTACCTGGCATGCTGGAAACTGATTGTTTTTATGT
>PVJC01001932.1:33408-67006 GCA_004026665.1 Murina feae
GAGCTATGCACCCATTGTTTAAGTTGAAACATTGTTAATTATAGCAAATCTCCACCTGTTAATTACATGTAAAATTCTTCCTCAGAATTTCCTGCCTAAGGATATTGTTGTTTTCTCAGAGACTCAATAAAAGGCTGGTGAGACTCAGGCATCAGTGGGCAATCTACCCTGCTAGAGGAAAGATGCCACGCCTGGTCCCCCAGTTTCCAAATTGATTCTCTTCCAGTCTCTCTCTCTCTTCATTTTGTGTGCAGCCTCCTTCAGAACTCAAACCCTGAATAGGAACCCTGAACCATGCTGGACGTGTAAGGGGCTTCAATACTGGCATCCATGTCAAGGATATTTGCATATGTGTGAATTTGTTTCTGGGATCTATAATCTATTCGGTTGTTCTTCATGACTCTCTTTATGTTACTGTTATGTAGTATTAAAATATGTAACAATATATACATACTAGAGTCCCAGTGCATGAAATTCGTGCACTGGGGGGGTGACCCTCAGCTCAGCCTGTACCCTATCCAATCTGGAACCCCTCAGAGGATATCTGACTGCTGGTTTAAGCCTGATCCCTGTGGACATCCCTTTCACAATCCGGAACTGCTAACTCCCAACTGCTCATCTGCCTGCCTGTCTGACTGCCCCTAAATACTTTGCCTGCCAGCCTGATCACCCCCTAACCACTCCCATGTCAGGCTGATTGATGCCTAACTGTTCTCCTACCAGACCAATTGCCCCAACTGCCCTTCCCTGCAGGTCTGGTCACCCCCAACTGCCTTCCCCTGTAGGTCTGGTTGCCCCCAACTACCCTCCCGTGATGGCCATCTTGTGGTGGCCATCTTGTGGCCACATGAGGATAGCCATCTTTGACCACATAGGAGCAACCATCTTCTGTGAGGACATGGCAGTCAATTTGCATATTACCTCTTGATTTTTATAGGATAGTCTTTTTTATATTGATAAAAATTTAAGTCCAATCACATACAACACTTTACATTTTTCCTTTCTCCCAATACCTTATGTTGTTAGTGTTATTAGTTCCATATTTTTATAATGTCTATTACTTTTTTAAAAAATATTTTTTATTGATTTCAGAGAGGAAGGAGATGGAGAGAGAGATGGAAACATCAATGATGAGAGAAAATTATTGATTGTTGCACACCCCCTACTGGGAATCAAGCCCACAACCCAGGCATGTGTCCTTGACCAGAATCGAACCTGGGACCCTGCAGTCCACAGACCAACACTCTATCCACTGAGCCAAAGCATGTAGGGCTTAGTTTACTTTTTATTTAAAGTTAGTTTTATTACTTTTGCCGTTTAACTTGTAAAGTATAATTAAAACTGATATATGTTATATTAATACATATTTTGTATTTGTCTATATGTTACTTTTACCAGCAAGTTTTATACTATCATGTGCTTTTGTATTACTGTTTCATGTAGAAAAGTCATCAGCTTTTCTAGTTAAGATGAATTTTCTCAGCTTTTATTTGTCTCAGAAAGTACTTATCTCTCCTGGATTTTTAAAGGACAATTTTCCTAGGGATAGTGTTACTGGTTATCAGGTTATTTTTTCTCCCAGCACTTTGTATATATCATCTCATTCCCTTCTGCCATTCAAGGTTTCCACTGAGAAATTTGCTGATAATCTTATGGAAAGACCTTGTATGTGACAAATTCTTTTACTTTGGTGCTCTCAAAATTCTCTTTTTGTCTTTGAATTTTGACCAGTCAATTATCATATGTCTTGGTGTGGCTTTTATTGCATTTATTTTATATGGAGGAAATTGGGCCCTCTGGATCTGGAATTCCACTCCCTTCTTCAGGTTTGGAAAGTGTTTAGCCATTATGTGTTTAAATATGTTTTCTGCCCCATTGTGTCTACACTTTTTTCTTTTTGCTCCCCTGATGGTATAATGTCCAATAATCTGTCTTTAAGTTCACTGATCCTTACTTCTGATTGATCTAGTCTGCTACTATATTCCTTCAGTGAATTTTTCAGTTCAGCTTTATATCCTTCAGTTCCAAAATTCCGTTTAGTACTTTTTGTAGTTTCTATTTCTTAGTTAAAAATTTACATTCACTTGTGCATTGTTCTTGTGACATCATTGACCCACTTTCTGACAGCTATTTTGAGTTTTCTGTCAGGTAAAGCATATATCAACATTTCAATACCATTGGCCTCTGAACATTTACTTTGTTCATTTGTTTGCAACATAATTTTCTGATTTTTAAAGTTTCCCTTGACTCTTATTGTTGCTATCTGCACATTAGAAAACAACAACCAAACAGCTGCTTTTCAATCTTCTGATACTGTTCTTAATAGAAAAAGAATCTTATTATTTAATCTGGCCAGGGATCTAAGACTTTTCAAACCTTTATGCTAGTCCAACTTGCTTTCTTTGTTTTTAGCAGCTTCCTGGAATTTTGAGTGTGCCAGGTCTGGTCAACACTCTGAGATGACCAATACTAAAGCCAGACCTTTGGCAACCCCAGAAATGTTGAATTATTGGGCGCACTATTAAAATCTTTCCTTCATCAGGAAATGGGGTAAGTTTTTCTTTCTAATTTATTTTGTGCTAACCTAGGGAGAGGGTCTGGTGCAACTAGTTGCATGCTAGATAAAACTGATTTATTTTTCTCTCTGGCTTCCAAGCATCTAGGATATGCAGAGCCCTATAAACACTCTGAGGCAAGCATTACAGAAATCATTTCTTTGTGCAGCTCTCAGAAAAGTTGGGGCATCAGGTACCTGGTCTACCTTTCATCCTTCCCAGAAATAAGAAGAAGTTGGTTGGTTGATTGGTTGGTTGTTTTTGTTTGTTTATTTGTGTTTTTTGTGTGTCTGTGTATGTTTTTTTTCTCCATATGTTTGCTCTTCACTGAACCATGGATAGAGGCTGTGGTGACTCTTAGTTCAAACCATCATTTTTTTCTTCATTGGCCTCCAGGGAGCTAGAGCATGCTGGGTCCCATCAGTACTCTGGGACAGGCTATCCAGTGCTATGAGCAGTCTCAGAAAGCTTGGGCTTTAACACATGTGTCATCTTGTTCTCTCTCCAGAAGGAAGTTTGAAAATGAAATTTTTCTTTAGTGATTCCTTGCTGAGGTTGTAGGATGGGCTATGCAAACTGTACTGACTCTACCACCTTTGTTTCACTCTGTTCCCAAGTGGTGAGAGGATGCCAGATTCTATTAATGTTCTGAAGTAGGCAAGACGGAAGGTAGTCTTTCGCACAGCTCCAAGAAAGTTGGGACTTGGGATGTATAGTTCAACTCTTTTACTCCCCAAGAAGTTGAGATCTGGGAATCTCTTCCTGATTATATGGTGCTGTGCCAAGAGCAAGGATTATGGCAAGAGAATTCTCACGTATTCCTACTGGCTTTGATGTGGCTAGTTTTAGGTGAACTGGGGTATATAAGCCTCTCGAGTATTTCTCAATTCCTTACAAAGAGAAATTTTCCAGTTGTTATTGAATCATTATGTTCATGGGGCCAGGGCTTCCTATTTGATCATGTGCTAATATCACCCTTAAGAACCATGATTTAAAGCCAACTGAAGTTTCTAGCTACTAGGCTAGATTTTATCTGGAAGTTCTTCAACATTTCTCTTCAATTTATCTTACTTTCCTTTAAAATGTGTATTAAGGTTTGAAACAACAAATAATTAACAAAGTTTTTTTCCACTGCAGATCTCCTTTACAGATTAAAATATCAGCTAAACATACTAAAGTAACTACTTACCAAGTAATTATGATAACATATATTTTTAGAGTTCTCTAATATAAATAACTATTTCAATAAAATGAATCATACCCTAAGATAAAAAAAAAACTAATACAACTTTCAAAATGTCACTACAATTTGATTTAATGTACAATATATGAACAAAATTATTTTTAACATTTGAAGCAATAATTAGAATACCAAACTAGTTGGCAAATGAGTGATTTCTCCAAAAAAAAATAACTATTAACTATAACCATATCCATATGTTTGAAATATCTTGGGGTGGCTGATCGGGAAATGCAACAGAGCTGCTATAACTCTCGTCTATTATCTGTGTTCATCATCATTTCAATTATAACTCATGTAACCGTATTGAAAGCTGCTATAGAGTTCATTTTGTACATCTCTAAAAGTCTGGGGTATTTTCTTAAAAAAAAAAAAACCTTAGGAAGAATTTTTAGCCATTTCTAAAAAAATAAAATATAACTGCATGCACCAATGAAAGGAAATCGGATGTACTAAACTTTAATTGCTGAGGACATCCTAAGTGACCTAGAACATCAGAAAGAACATTGGCTTTTTCTAAAAGCACTAAAAAACTCAACAACATCTATTAGCAAGAATGACTTCTTGCCACTGCTATACTTAACAGCTTTTAGTCTTAAGAATTTCATGTAAGATTCATTGGATACTGTGGCAGAGTAGAGCATATCTGCCTAGTGTGCTGATGGGAGAAAGGGGGTGAGAATGGGTGTAATGTTTAATGCTTATGACACATTGCAAATTGTGCTTGGAAACATAGAGCTTAGGAAGAAAAAAGTAAAATTGCTGGGCTTTGCAAATGAGCAATATTTCTAGAGTTGTCATATTTCACGTTCATAAATGTTGATATCATTTAGTGAACTTTGTTGTATATGTCTGAAACAGAGCCAATTCACAAGAAAAGTCTCATCTTCAGATTATTGCAGATAGAATGTAAGGCACACATACAGTGATGGAATTAAATCAGAGGCTGAAAGGATATTTTTCCTAAATGCCACCAGACATCAAGTTAAATTTAAATTTTCTCTTCTGCAGGCCACCAAATATTTGCTGTTTTAAGTCAAGCAACTCATGAAATGAAATTCCCACAAAAGGATAATAAAATAGTTTGGTATACATTGTTCTATCCTCAAAATCCATTTAAGTTTTCATGAAACTACCACCATAATAAAGGGAAAGACATTCGAACTAAAAATCTGATAGTATATTGAAGACAATGAAATGCAAATAACAACAAAATAATCTCAGCTTTTTGCAATTTCATACCATATGAAAGTCTTTAAATTATTTGCTTTGTTGTTCTATCACAGGTATATTTATTTTAAAATGAGAGATGCATTTGAAGATCATAATATAAAATACAGGAACAGCTATTCTAAACTTCTTTATTGAAATAAGTTCCACTTACATAAGAAGAAAAGTACAAAATTCACATTCTGAAAATCACAGTTGTTGTTTTATTATGCTCTGTGTACTAATATTAAAAGAAAGTCATGTAGATGAACAATTTGGAATCTAAACCATGCATGTGGCGAGGAAACATGGTGCCATATTGCTAGAGAAGGTGAACATTCCCACTTCTAAAATATCTTAAGGAAAGTCAGTATTTCTCTTAGGTTTGGGTTGTTTTTCTTTTTAGGCCAAGATGTAACATTACAAGATCACTAAATAGCTTTCTTATCACACACATCTAGGGTGTGTATATGTAGGAATTGCATATTCAATAGGAATTGTATATACCTAAGGGGTTTTATGAATTATGAAAGGATACTTTTTTTTTGGTGTGTGGGGGGGCGTTATAATAAATTTATACATTTATTATTTTATTATTTTTTGTATTTTTGTAATTTAAAAATAATGATTTTAAATATAATAATGTTACTTGCAAAAAACATTAATATTTCAAGAGAAAAAGGAATTTAAGTATAATAATATTACCCAAACTGTACTAACATAATATGATACTACAACATCATACTCAATGGGCAAAAACTAAAACCATTTCCCCGAAGAACAGGAAAAGTACAGGGATGCCCCCTTTCCCAACTCTTCTTAGACATAGTACTGGAAGTCCTAGCCATAGCGATTATATAAGAATAAGAAATAAAAGGCATGCAAATTGGAAAAGAAGAAGTAAAACTGTCCTTATTCACAGATGACATGATATTGTACATAGATAACCCCAAAAACTCCATCAAAAAACTACTAGACTTAATAAATGAATTCGTCAATGTAGCAGGATACAAAATTAACAACCATATATCTATGGCTTTTTTACACACTATTAATGAACTCACAGAAAGAGAAACTAAAAAAATGATCACATTTACCATTGCACCAAAAAAATTAAGATATCTAGGAATAAACTTAACTAAGGAGGTAAAAGACCTATACTGGGAAAACTACAGGATTTTTAAAAAAGAGATAGAGGAAGACATAAACAAAGGGAATAATAAATCATGTTCATGGGCTGGAAGAATCATCATTAAACATGTGGATTATTGCCATCAGATTCTATGTCCACCTGTATAAAGCAAGCAATCAGGCAGGCAAACAGCCAGACAGACCTGGGTATAAACCCTAGCCCTTTTCTTGCTATGCAGTGCCTCTTGACCTCTCTTAGCTATCTCTATATCCTTTACTTTCGCTCTTTATTTTTCAGGGATCACTCATATAGGCCTCATTTTGTATAGTGAACTATAATGCAGACAGATTGGTGATATATACACACATTAGGAAAAAGGCAATGACTGTGAAAATTCACGGAAGGAATCAGATCAAGAGACCTTTATGAGGAAATGTTCAAAACATTTAAATAGTAGTGTTTTGTTTTATTTCCTTTCTCTCCAGCAAGTTCCTTCTCTTGCTATTTATTATCAGCAGTACCTGGATTATGTTCTTTTGGAGCATAAACTTATATTCTATTCTTTTCTTTCCATTCACCCATATGTCACAAAATCTGTAATCAGCTGACATTGTCTCTAATATATTTGTTTAATGTGTTTGAAAATTTGCACTCTTTTGCACTTAGTGTCTTGAATTTGATATTTCCTTACAGACTAATAAATTAATCTATTGCTGTTTCAAGTGCTGGCAATGACATGAGTCTCTTCATTGTATGTTCATCCTGTTTGAATCTATTCCCATAGTTGTGCAGGGACAATGGAGAGGAACTCAAGTGGATGCTATGTATGCAGTGATTTGTGTCATAACTGAGGAACACTGAATTGGGAAGCTACCATGTTCATAGCAAGCATTAAGCAAATTTCCTCTTTGTCCCTAAGGGAAGCTGTCCTTGTCTATTTGGATTGCTTTAACAAAGTACCATGGACTGGGTGGCTTACAGACAACAGATATGTATTTCTTACAGTGCTGGAGGCTGGCAATCTGAAACCAGTGCTCCAGCCTGGTCTGGTTTTAGTGAGAGCTCTCCTTCAGCTATGCTATTCAACTTATTCCTGTATTTTCATGTGGTGAAGAGAGAGAGCTCTTTAACTCTTCTTATGTAGACCCTATGCCGTCATGGGGGATCCTACTCTCACAAACTAATTATCTCCCAAACATCCTACATCCTAATATCAGATTTGGTATTAGGATTTCAATATATGAATGTTGGAGGGACACAAACATTCAGTACAAAATAGAGGCATTTCCTCATTTTTCAAGGTCATTGTAAAGAACACTGAGAAATGACTCAAGTAGAGACTAGCCAGGACTTTGTTTCTTGGTATATCAGAAAATAGAGTGGATTTCATTGACAGCCAACATATATAGTCATAGAAGACCTTGTGCTCTGAGGAGCTTTCTGAACTTGTTCCTGTAAATTATGTATCTGGTCTTGCTGTTGAAACTTACTGGGATATGCAACACCTAATATATTGCAAGAATAAATATTAGATTAGTCAGACACTGGTACTTCCACATAGATGTAACAGCTACAAATGCAGACCATCCTTCCTGTTATGTTGGGATATCAAATACCAGAAGTGTCATTGCCTTTGGTGAAATGAGTTTCAAAATATTGAACAACTAGGGGCCCAGTGCACAAAAATTTGTGCACTCCGGGGGGGGGGGGGGGGTCCCTCAGCCCAGCCTGTGCCCTCTCACAGTCTGGGACCCCTTGGGGGATGTCCACCTGCTGGTGTGCCTGTCCAGCCTGGGTGAGGGGCTGATGGCTGTTTGTAGGCTGGCCAAGCGCCCTAGTGTGGACCCTCACCCCATGGAGGTGTGGCCAATCTGGGTGAGGGGTTGAGGGCCGTTTGCAGGCTGCCCACAGCTCTCATTGACCCAAGGTCCCAGCGAGGCTGGCTGGAATCAGGTTTCTGGGGTTTATTTATCTTCTATAATTGAAACTTTGTTACCTTGAGTGGAGGCCTAAGCAGGTAATGAAGCCTCCTGTTTACTTCAACTCCGTGGCTTCTATAATTGAAACATTATTGCCGTGAGCAGAGGCCCAGCCAGCCTAGGCAGGCAGTTGCAACACAAGCCTCCTGTTTGCTCTAGCTCTGTGGCTGCCGGCCTTCGTCTTGGCTGGGTTAATTTGCATACAGCAGCTCTGATTAGCTGGAAGCGTGGCTTGACTGGTGGGTGTGGCTTAGGTGTCTCAGAGTGATGGTTAATTTACATATTACTCTTTTATTAGAGTAGATGGTTGGAAAGTTCTTGAAAAAAGTAGATTATGCTCTTAATTTGTCATATATAGTAGATATATTTCTAAAAAAGTACAGGTATTTTAAACTGTGAAAAACTACTTTTGTGTGAAATAATGTTATGTTCTAGGCTCAGATGAATATTAATCAATTTATCATATCTAGTAATTGTGTTGAGTTATTTGGAAGAAGTGTGGAATGTGAGAAAATCATTCACTAAGGATAATAACCTGAGCACTAAGATGTCTAGTATCTTTGACTATACTCATTAAAAGTTAGTAGTTGCTAATCATAATTTCCAAATGTCCCATATATAGTAACTATTCAACAGAAATCAATTACTTAATGTTTGGGAAAGGGTCAAAGAAAGTAAAATGAGAAATAGGGACTGTACCTACCAAAAAGTTGGATTGGTATACATAGAAATTGCTACACAAATTAAAATGAAAACTTAAATTAATTTAGATTAAAATAGAAATTAGAAAGTAAATAATTTGGAAATTATCGTAAAATAGAAAGGTAACGATCAGACATAGGAAGTGTTGAGCATATGCATTTTCAGTATGGTGGGAAAGTGGTTCCAGATATGTGTGGAGCAGAGAGCCAGTATTATTTTAGGGGATAACAGAATTGATTAGTAATTCCATGTCATAGAACAGTAACAAGAGAAAAAGTTAAATAGGAGTTGTATTTCTACTCTTTGATGGTGGGACATTTTTAACAAAAATGTGTCTCACATAATGATATAAAATGTCTTTATACTTCTAATCTCATCTTCATGGTTTATCTAATTGTTTCCTTCTTAATCTATACCTCAATTGAGGCTCCACTTCTGGTCATCCTGGCTTGTATGCAATCTCAGTAAACTAAACTTATTTCCAGATATTATCATTTCTATGTTTCTATTACTAATCAGTAAATTAATATTTTGCCTAGGAGTATAGCAAAACTTATTCATTTCAATTTTTTAACTTCATCATTCTTTCAGATCAGAACATTCTCCAGTCTCTACTTAATAAAAATTTAACTTGCTCTTTGATGTTTTTCTTATATGTCTTTAGATTCCTATGCCATCATCAATGAAGAATTTAAAAAAAAACACCTGATTTAATGGGCTAGGATCCCTATTTTTTATTTGTTAACTATGTAAAGCTTCAAAACTCTATAATCAGTAACTCTTCTTCCCTTTCTAATTCAAACATCTTTCCCCTTGGTGGAAGACAAGCAAGAGAAAATTAAGTGATTAATTAAACATATATGGTTTCCTTTATATAATTAGAATTAAGAAATGTAAGGATTTTTGAATCACATATATAGATTGGTATCTATAGCACAAAACAACATTAAAATTACATGGAGGTAGTGAAAACTGGAATGATTCACTTGTTGAGGGTAATTATTGAAAACCTTCAATGAAAAAACTGACAATTGGAAAATATTAATCTACAGTATATATTTAATAGTAGGAGTTGTTACAGATCAAATTACTGAGCAGGAAAAAAGGCTTTATAAAAATAGCATCCTATATCTAAAAGTAAATGCATAAAAAAGGGGAAAATGATGCACCTTATCTTTATACATTTCCCATTTACATTGTTTGTGATGTTGATAACTAAATCAAATTTTGGAAATGTCATAAGTAATTTTATGAATATAAAGATATGTCAGTTTATAATGTTCCTTGCTTCAAGTAATTCAAAGTATGACCAATACTGGCTTACACCAAAATGGGATTATCTTCCTCACACATTAACAAATCCATAAATAGGTTGTTGATACTCTAGGCTTAGCTACTCAATGGTGCTATTATGATACTGTCTCCTATTTTTCTATCACATTATTATTAGTTTTGACTTTCTGTTCTCATGTTTGTAACTTAACACTGAAGTAATAATATGACTGCTGAGGTTGCATAATTTATGTAGGCAACTAATAATTTCTGAATTGAATAATTGCCATTGCATATATTTCGTATTTATTGTTAAGAAAAACAATTTGATACAAACTAACAGTTTAATTGCTATGATTTTGTTATTCATTAATAGTGAACTTTAATCTAATAAATATTCTTATTTGTTGTGATTTATGCTATTGTTTTACAGAATTATTCATTTAACTATACTAAATTTAAGGAAGATAAAAATTAAGTAGAATTATGAAGAGGAAATTAATACTCAATTCTTATTTATTTGTACAACTACTTCTATATATTTTTTGTAGAAGAGTAAAAAGAGGAAAAATGCCCTAACCAGTTTGGCTCGGTGGATAGAGCGCTGGCCTGTGGCCTGAAAGGTCCCAGGTTCAATTCCGGTCAAGGGCATGTTCCTTGGTTGTGGGCACATCCCTAGTAAGAGGTGTGCAAGAGGCAGCTGATCAATGTTTCTCTCTCATCAATGTTTTTAGCTCCCTTCCTCTATGTAAAAAAAAATCAATAAAATTTATTTAAAAATAAAGAAAAAAATTATGTTTGATTCTTAGAAATGTATCTTGGGTTATTAATGTTTAATTTAAATTTACACTTACACTGAAGTTTCATTTTAAATTTGCATCAAGATATTGTTTCACTTTGGCTTTAAAATTTTGGCACGCCTGCTATAATACTACCAAGACTATATACCAAAAGATTTTCAACAAAATATACTTAAATTTCAATTAAAATGCATTACTATGTTCTTATGCTTCATTATATGAAAAAAGTTGACATTATTATGCAGTTAACCTGTAGGGTGTTGTCTTTAGAGATGGTTCCCTCAAATGAACTAGTTCTTTTCCACAACTCATTTTCGGCCTACATAATAAAATATATGTAAAGTTCCTTTGAAGATGAATGTGCTGTGCTTTAAGTTTTTAGGCAAAAATTTCTAAAGTGCATAAATTTTTAATATGTGTAAAAGCCATTTAAATATCCAAAACTTAAAAAATGGTCATATATAAACTATTATAGAAAATTATTAGACTCTCAATGTTGAATATAAAAGTACAAACCAGCTATTATTACAAGGATTATTAACTCAGTTGTGGGTTAACTATAACACAAATTAAATCTAATGTTGCTTTTTCCCTGCTAAAAGAGATTTGATTTATTATGGTCTCAGAAAATAAATAATAATGATAATTCAAGTATTAACATAACTCATACATACTCACGAAAGTAATTCTCCAGCTAAAATATTTATGCAACCTAGAGTTATTAACAAAACTTAATAGAAGGTTTCCCAAAGGTGACTCAGGCAGTAATTGGTGCACAGTTTTCATATGGGATACAAGCGGGGGTTGAAAAATCTAATCAAAACTGGAACTGGAAAACTGTTCAGAGGATCTAGTCAGTTTTATAATGTGACATTTTGCCCCTCTGGGAGAGTATCTAATCTAATAAAAGAGTAATATGCTAATTGTGTCACTCTGTTACATCCCAAGCCACGCCCATCAGCCAATCAGAGTAACTATATGCAAATTAACCCAACCAAGATGGCAGCTAGCAGCCACAGAGCTAGAGCAAACAGGAGGCTTTGTTGCCCCAGCAATGGAAGAAGCTAAGCTTCCCTCCTGCCTTGGCCAGCTGTGGCCTCCGCTCAAGGCAACAAAGTTTCAATTATAGAAGATAAATAAATACCAGATACCTGCTTCCAGCCAGCCTCACTGGGAGCTTGGGTCACTGGGGGCTGTGGCCAGCCTGCAAACAGCCATCAGGCCCTTACCCAGGGTGGTCCCACCCTCATTGGTTGAAGGTCTCTGCTGGAGGGATTGGCCAGCCTACAAATAGCCATCAGCCCCTCACACAGACTGTCCAGGCACCCCAGCAGGACCCTCCCACCCTGAAGGGGATGTGGCCAGCCTGCAAACAGCCATCATGCCCTCACCCAGGCTGGCCAGGAACCTCAGTAGGAACCCCACCCTGATCTGGGACACCCTTCAGGACAAACCAACAAGCCCCCACCCATGCACCAGTCATCTAGCCTATATAATAAAAGGGTAATATGCAAATTGACCCTAACAGCAGAACCACTGGGAATGACTGACCACTATGACACACACTGATCACCAGGGGCAGATGCTCAATGTAGGAGCTGCCCCCTGGTGGTCAGTGCACTCCCACAGGGGGAGCTCTGCTCAGCCACAAGCCAGGCTGATGGCTTCCAGTACAGCAGTGGTGGTGGGAGCCTCTCCTGCCTCTTCAGCAGTGCTCAGGATATTTGACTGCAGCTTAGGCCTGCTCCCTGCTGGCAAGTGGACATTCCCTGAGGGCTCCCGGGCTGCCAGAGGGATGTCTGACTGCCAGCTTAGGCTTGATTGCTTGGGGAGCGGTCCTAAGCCAGCAGGTGGACATCTCCTGAGGGTTCCCAGATTGCGAGAGGGCACTGGCCAGGCTGAGGGAACCCCCTGAGTGCACAAATTTTTGTTCACTGGGCCTCTAGTTTTCAATAAAAAAATACAGATCTCTATAAATTCTCTTCAGTTCTCCACTGGAATTTGCTGATTGGACAAAGCGAATATTCTTGCATGAGTCTGCAAGATGCATCTATTTCCCTACTGTTGCACTTGACTTACTTCCATTGACATTAAATTATGCTGTGTATCACATAATGCTCTTATCAACAGTGGAATGGACCCCTTTTTACAAATGTTCAGTCAGTGGAATGGACCCCTTTTTACAAATGTTCAGTCAGTGGAATGGACCCCTTTTTATAAATGTTCAGTGATGCACAAAGGTGTATATTGGTCTCTGTGGAATATAATTTAATCTCTATATATTAAACACTCTTATATTCACATATTTAAGGTGATGTTTAAGTTAGATTGCATTAATCAGCTATTTTTAAAATTATTATTTTTTAAATCTTTATTGTTGAAAGTATGAAAATATTACATATGTCTCCCTTTTCCCCTTCTAGTTTGCCCCTGCTCCCTGCACCAGGTCTTCTTGACTCAGCTATTTTTAAAGTTCACTTGAGGCTGGTAATTATATGTCTATATATAATGGAATAATAATCAGCCATACAAAAGATGAAATGTTGCCATTTGTGATGTCATGGATGGACCTTGAAGAGTATAATGCTAAGTGAAATAAGTTGGATGAAAAAGGATAATTACCACATGATTTTACTCAAATATGGGCTGCAAAACACGGGAAGCAAATATGGGAAGCAAAAATGAAATAAGCTTATAGATAATAACAGAATTCTGGTTACCAGAAGAGAAGGTGGGTGAAATATTCAAATATATAGTAATGGAAGGAGACTAGACCTTTGGGTGATGAGCACACAATAGAGCATACAGATAGTGCATAATAAAGTTGTAATTTATATAATGTTATTTTCTAAAAATATATTTTTATTGATTTCAGAGAGAAAAGGAAAGAGAGAGAAAGATAGAAACATCAATGATGATGGAGAATCATGGATGTTGCCCCCTGCACACCTCCCATTGGGAATCAAACCTGCAACCTGGGGCCTGTGCCCTTGGCTGGAATCAAACCTGCCACCCTTCAGTCTGTAGGCTGACACTCGATCCATTGAGCCAAACCAGGTAGGGCTTATGTAATGTTACTAACCAATGTTACTCTAGTAAAATTAATTAAAGATAACAATGAAATAAAATAAATTATAACATAAAAACAAATATTTCCTATGTTTTCATTTTAATTTTCCCCAAGATTTATTTAAAAGTAACAGTAAATTATTTATACTGTACTGTACCTCCTCTATCAGTCGTTATCAAAAAGTGCCATATATTTCAGCCTAAGATACCTAAAATATATGGATGTTCTCTATCACGTATATATTTAAGATAATCAAACATGCTTGAACTGTTTAGCTTTTCCATATATTTTTAAAACAATTTTTTTCTGTTACCAGATTGCCTTAATTGTTTTCAAATTCTACTTTATAATTTGAAATGCAGAATACATAAATTAGGAATATAAATACTGCACATTCCTGTTTGTACAAATTGATTATGCTAATATTTCACATATTTAAGAATACATTTGTACTTTAAAATTAACTTCATATTAACCAATGTCATCCCAAAAATAATTTAAAATAAATATTTAAAAAAATGAAATGCCTATTGGATATTCAAATAGAGGTCTTGAGTGTGAGATTAATATCACGTCTCTAATTAAAAAGAGAGGCCCTGGATAGATAGATATACAAATTTGGGCATTCCCTGAGAATAACCCTATCAAATGGGTGTCACAGATAAAAATACCAAATGAGTGAAAGTACCTCAAAAATAGATGTGGTCCACAGAACAAGCCCTAGAGAATGCCAGCATTTTGAGGTCAAGGTAATTAGTGAAACTGGCACAGGAAGATGAGACATCTCAGTGAAATAGGAAAAACATAGGTAATAGTGTGGAACCTTGGAATTAAAGGTAAAAGATACACTATAAGAAGCAAGAATTATCAACAGTGCTAAGCAGTAATGCAATTCAAGTACAAATACAGGCTGAGATTTAGAGATTGTATTTAATAACAGTACTGATGTTAAGCAACCGAGATAAAAGTAGTGTCAGTGGAGAGGTGAGAAGAAACACACATTTGAAATGAATTTAAGTAACCATAAAAGGAGAGAAATTTGAAGTAGTGAATATGGATGACGCTTCTCAGGAGTTTATATAATTGAAATATATAAACTAGAGTCCTGGTGCACGAAATTCATGTATGGGTGTGTGTGTGTCCCTCAGCTCAGCCTGCACTCTCTCTAATCTGGGATCCCTCTCAAAATTCAGGACTATTGGCTCCCAATGGCTCACCTGCCTGCCTGCCTGATTGCCCCTAAGTGCTTCTGCCTGCCACCCTGATCAGCCCCTAATCACTCCCCTGCTAGCTTGATTGACACCTAACTGCCCTCCCATGCAGACCTTGTCACCCCTAACTGCCCTCCCCTGTTGATCAGGTCATGCCTAAATGTCCTCCCCTATAGGCCTGGTCGCCCCCAACTGCCCTCTCCTACAGGCCTGATCACCCCTAACTGCCTTCACCTGCAGGCCCGGGTCCTGTCCAACTTTTCTCTCCTGCAGGCCTGGTCCCTACATGGGAGCAGCTATTTTGTGTGTTGGAGTGATGGTCAATTTGCATATTACCTCATTATTATATAGGTCTAAAGGCATGGTGCATAAAATTCATGCATGGGGAGGTGAGAGCGGATGGGGAGGTCCCTCAGCTTAACCTGTACCTTCTCCAATTTGGGAGCTCTCAGGGGATGTGCTACTGACAGCTTGGGCCTACTCCCCATGGTTCTCTGTTCTCTGTGGGGCCTGCCTGTTCCACACCATGGGGATGGGCAAGCGGGCCCTGCTGGGTACTGCTTGCAGGCCCAGCTTGCCTGCTTGCGGGTTGCCATGGCAACTGCCCAGCAGGCCCTGCTGAGTGCTGTCTGCAGGTTGATTCTGCCATTGCCTAGCAGGCCCTGCTGGGGTGCTGCCTGCAGCCCCACTTGCCTGCCTGCGGGTTGCCGCCACCGCTGTTCAGCAGGCCCCACTTGCCAGCTAGGCTCACATTGCCTGGGTGATGCCACCAGAGTCCTGCCCAGCTGCTATAGGTGCTGCCATCTTTGTTGCGAAGTGACAGTTAATTTGCATATCACTTTATTAGATAGGATGTTGTCTTTTCCTTTTATTTTTTAATATATTTTATTGTTTTTTTACAGAGAGGAAGGGAGAGGGATAGAGAGTTAGAAACACCGATGAGAGAGAAACATCGATCAGCTGCCCTCTGCACACCCCCCACTGGGGATGTGGCTGCAACCAAGGTACATGCCCTTCACTAGAATTGAACCTGGGACCTTTCAGTCCTCAGGCTGACGCTCTATCCACTGAGCCAAACCAGTTAGGGCAGGATGTTGCCTTTTCTTAAACTTTTAATATAATAATAACTTTTATTTATGAAATTAAAAAATATTGCCATTTTAATAGGAATATAACATTTTCATAAATATAAATAAAACACTACAATCTAGTAACTAAAATAGCATTAAATAAAATGATTGAATATTATGGTGTGTTACATGGATTATTTAAATTGTTAATATTCTACTAGATAGATCATGGCCCCTTTTAGTATTGAACAACCTTATAGTATAGGATATAAAATATACTGAATATAGTTTCAAATGTGTTTCTAATTTTTCAAAGAGTATCTTCCTTAGGTAAGAAGGGCTTCCAGGATATTTTCTCAAATATACAAACAACCTAAGACATTAAAGCGAGTGGCAATGAAGTCCAAAGCTAGAAATGGGTTTGTAGCAGGTTCAGGCTTAGACATAAATAGCCCTATAATTTGAGTTATGCAACATGGCAGACCTTATTGTACTAGAATGTTTTTATGAAAATTCCCATTGTAGTTCTGATAAGTTCTAATAGGAAAAGCACAACATAGGTCCCTTAGGTTCTGGAGCAAGTTCACGCTGTCTGAAACAGATAAATCATACATGTGACTAACAGTTCCTCGTGTGCTACCGGACCTTTGTAGAGACAGAGCATCTGACTCTGGCACATCAAATGACCATGTGGCCAGAACTATATTATTACAATTAGTGTTCCACATGAAATACCAATTTATAAGAATGGACTGCCTAACAACCTATTATCAGATGAAAATATATCCAGGACTGGGTACCAGCAATAGGAGACACAGCTGCACATGTTATTTACCCACGTGACACCAGGCCTATAGAGGGGTCCTTTCACCCAGATGGCAGAGGAGTAAAACAGCTAAACTGTTTTCACAGAGAAAGCATAAAACAAACTGCGGATACATTAATCACACTAACATAGAAAATAACTATAGTCAGAGTGGCCCTGAATGATAGTGATGAAGAAAAAATCTTCCAAAAGACAACGCTTGGGTTATCAACATGTTTGCATTGAAAAATGCATGACTTGGATAAGAATACATATGGAGTCATGGACAATGGCAAATAGCCTGGGTCATGGGTGAGGACTCCAGAAGGAGGAAGATTTGAAGATATGTTACCAGTACAGCAGCTCTGTGGAAAAGACATATGTAAGGATCTCAAGAAGTAAGCACTAAGTATTCAGATCTTTTTAATGTATGTTATTACTCATCAGAGAGCAACCACATTAAAAAAAAAATGAATTGACCAGTTCGCCTCTTACCAACAGGCATTTTGGGCTGGTACAATGTGTGCATAAAAGAAGCAACCCTGATGGCAGAGATGAGGTGCAAAAACTATAGCAAAATAGGCTTCTCCTCATCAAGACTGATTCAGCTGCCTCCACCACTACAACCTTCCAGCAGCAGATAAAAAAGGTTGAGCCCCTGATATGGTATCATTGTTTTAGATCAATACATTTGTTGTTTTAGATCAAAACAGACATTTGTTGCTTCAGCCCACAAAGATAGACCAAGTGCCACTAATTATGGCTTAAAGAGTCTTTTATATCCATCAGTGTGGATTCTGCATAAAACCACATTGGATCAAGGAACCTATTTTACAAGGGGGAAAATAATACAGAAAAAAAAATGTGGCAGTGGGACTATGGAATCCACTGGTTCTTTACCCAGAACTGCCAGTATTTAAAAGTTTTAAACATCTTTTAAAAGTGCAGTTGAGATGCTAGTTTGAAGCTAAAACCATAAGGACTGATGCTGTCCTTCAACCTGCAGAACATTAAATGGTTCTTTGTTCACAATAGAAAATAGAAAGCAGAGGTATGGGAAATGAGAGATGGAAGAGGGGTCCTCTACTAGCTATCATTTCAATTTATTGTTTCCTGGGAGGTTTAGGTTTCACATGCCCAACAACTCCAGGCTCTGAGAATTTAGACATTCCCTCCCCACCACCCGAAGGCGAAATTCTTCTACAACAGACCCAATGAAGATCTCCTAACCTTTAATCCACAATCGTTTCCCAATGTCTTTAGAGTCTTTTTACTGCATGTCAGCTGGCAAAATTGAGATTCCATCCTGACCTGGATAATTAAGTCTGATTTTTAGAATGAAATAGGGGGTGGTCTTACAAAATGAAGGCACAGGGAAATAGGTTTGGCACCTGCATCTTTGATTAGGTATCTCTTCATGCACTCTTTCACAATTTTGATGGTAGATGGAGAAGCACAGAAAACTTTTTCACCACAGACCAGTCAAATCATGGCAATCAAAGGCTCGAAAATATTAGAAACAGTCACCGAGAACAGCAGCAAAGATATTTGCTGATGGTGAAGTCAATCTGGAGTGGACACTAGAGGAGGGAGATGATTATTCAGAGCAGCTAACAGAAGCACGGGGTCTGTAGTTCATTCCACTTACTGTGCTCTTGTAATTATCCCCCCCCTCCAAATAAACCGAGCAGAATCTTACCTTGTGGGTTGAATTTCTTATTTTCAGCAAGTGGACACAAGTGGTAAGAGTTGAATTGCAATTCATAATTGATTCCAAATCCCAGATTTCCCCCTTCAACACCAGGCACCCATGCTCCTGAGGACAGGAGAGTGAATCGCTAACAGCTCGCAATTGAGTCTCTGGGTACACTTCTCCCAGGCAAAGTGTTTACCAAAATAATACTTTATGCCCTTTTCCATGGCGAAACCCAAATTCATGGCTGGTCATTGGGCATGTAAAAAGGCTTAGGCCACTTTTCTGTATATGAGACAATTTTGAAGGAACTCAGAGATCCTTGTCGTAGCAAATGAGTATTTATTTATTTATTTATTTAATCTTACAGCCACACGATAATCCATCATCCTTCACATGTATTTAAGAAGACTTCCCAATAAAATGCATCCATACAAATAACTACCTTAGAGACTTTTCCTACATGAAAACAATGGTTTATACTAAATTCTTATATCAAACCTAATTCCTAATGGAGAAATATTATATGCATTATTTTAAAAGAAGAGGAAAAAAAACACAAGAATTACCATTATTTCTACTTCTAGTCAACATTGGGCTGGAGATTCTAATCAATGCTGTGAGTCAAGAAAAATAAAGTAACCATGATAAGAGAAGAGGAAGTTAAACATCAGGATTTTCCCTTAAGAACAAATTAAACATAAGCAATTTTCCTTATTTGAAATTTTGAAGGAATTTAAGAAACTAATGAACCCAATTCTGTGATAATTACACTTGCATTATGTATTTAATAATAGTATATATGTAATCTTCCAGGTCACTAGTCTGCACTTTGAAAAATCCATACTTTTTTTTAAATGGACATGATTCTATAGGACATCCCTTAGTACAGTATTTCATTTTTTTTTACAATACAATCTTTCTTATGAACCATTAAAAGTTTTGATGAGTTGCATTTATCTTGGATGGAAGAATAAAATACCACTAAATATTATTTAATATGTTTAGGTTGTAGAATGTATGTAACTGTTATGACTATGATACCAATAGACTTTTCTGGGAAAGTAATCATTTTATTTTATTTTTAGTTACTGAAAAAGATAATATCTATTTGCTAAGGTTTATAAGAAGAAGAAAAAAAACAACCAAAACACTATTTTTAGAGACTATGGAGGTATTAACTTTTACTTAAGTGATTTATTAGTCTTCAAGGAAAAAAACACTAGCCTCAAGTTCTTACCTATATCACAGCATCCTTTCAATAAAAAGTTTGATCAAAGTGATACTGTTGACACAGAATAAGCTTAACTGTTAAAACTTTGATATTTGAACTTTGAGTCATTTAGTTTTATTATCATGACCTTTTAAACCTTCCTATTGAATTTATCATAAAATGTAAGACTGAAGAGATTTCAAGTGAACTATGTACAGGAATACAACATGTAACTTTAAATCACACACAAAATACTATGTTTTCTTTTGAATGTACATGTCAAAACTTTTTTCAGAAAGATAATCTCATATGGATGTAGATATACAGTGTTTTAATGACCTAATATCTGTACTTCTTTTGGTTGCCTCTTTATATATTGTCCAGGAGAATTATCCTTCTCCAATACGATGCTTATAGTTGGCCTGTCCTAGTTAAAATGTGGACTTACGATCCAGGCAAGTCCTAACGGCCTCGAACCCTTTGCTGTTGTATTCAGTCACAAGTAAAATAGAACATTTTGTAATTGATTCATCTCTACTTAAATGCCCTCAAAATAGGGTTAACTTCTGCTATCTGACATCTTGGAAGTATTCCTTACTGTTCTGATTTCGGTTCCTCAGCTGTCTACTGATTTAATCTGCCAATTTCCACTTGATTAATGCCTTTCCATTAAGCCATACAGCATTATTTTCTGGTCTTTATAACCAAAGAACTCAAGTCTAATAAAAATTAAATATAATTATATACTTACATGGATAACAGTTGCTTTGTAAATTAATAAGGTACAGAAATAAACAAGAATCCATATTGTTCAGATATATTTTGCTTCACAAAGAACCAGATATATCTGAACATTATTCTAGGTAAACTTACCATGGAAGTCATCTTATAGCAAGTAGAATAAAAATTGGCTGGAATTAGAAAATTAACAGCATGTACTTTATCATCATTTGATTTCCTTAGATTCACTCTGATCTGACCAGGGTAGCCACTTACAAGATTTAATTCAGATCAACAGTTGATAAGGTCTAAGTTCATAGGCAATATATCATTTAACAAAAATTAAGATTATTTTCTGTTCTAAGAGAATATAGTTTTAAATAAATTGAGTGTCTGAGCATTTTTCAGAATTTAAAATAAGGAAGTAATGTAGAATGAAAATTATTATACCCACAAAAATGTAGTTTAGCTCTATAATAAATCTGTTATGTTGTGATTCTAGATAGTAAGATCACCCTTTTAAAGTTTAAAGATCTCATTTACCCCCTCAAAGCTTCTTGTAAATTATGCTTTAAATATCTGTGAAGGTGGTACTATATAATCAATAGTATGTAGAATATACTGCCACCAAATAAAAGTAAAATTATATTCAAAATAATATGATGCTAAAAAGTCATGTGTACCTTATTATTAGAATCCTAATTTCAGTAGGTAATCCTGTCAGTTTTGACATTCATTACTTTTTACTCTTTATTTATTTGTTCATACTCCTATATAATTTCATATATGTAAGCCAGTCTTAGCTACTTAATTATAATCTAATCTAAGTAAATGAGTAAGGTCCTATATGGTACATCTTTGTATCCTAAACCTTACCTCTGCAAAAACCTATTACATTTCACTAAATTAAAAGTTTATTACAGACAGGTGACATCAGCAAAAATGTGCATTAGGCAACCACAAAATGCCATTCCTCCAGAGAAACAATGAAAAACAAACAGAAACTCTCACAAGCAATTTGTCAGGCCTTCAGATAACAGTCCGAGGTTTAAGGCAGCCAAGTGAATACTGAATCAAGAAAAAGGTAACTTTAACATGCTCCTGACATTCAAGGAAATTTCTGTCACAATGCTAGCTGAACTTATGCTAAGAAAAAGTGAATACTATGACCACATATGACAAAAACTGCAACCTTTGCAAAAAGGGTTAGAAAAGTCACTGAACAAAAGGATGACTGAAGTCTTCACCTATCCAAAAGTGCAAACTCTAGGGAAAGGGGAGAATCTGATTTCTAGAGTTACCATATTGTAATAGTCAATTGTTTGATTTTCAACAGATTAACTGCAGGATATACAAAAAAAAATGGGAAAATATTCATTCACAGGAATGAAATTAATTGACAGAAAATGTCCCCCAAGAACCTCAGAAAATTTACCTGCTACAGAAAAAGATTAAAATGAGTGTTTCAAGCATGCTCAAAGAGCTAGAGGAAACCAGGAAAATTATATAGGAGGAAAAAAAAGAGAATATAAACAAAGAGATAGAAGTTATAAAAATGAACAAAATACAAATTATTGAGCTTAAAAGTATGATAACTGAAGTAAATATTTATTAGAGGGTTTTACTATGGGTTTTATCAGGCAGAATGAAAAATAAGCAAACTATGGGACCTGCATGGCACCATCAACAGGACCAGCATCTGTATAATGGGAATCTATGAAAAAAAAGAGAGAAAGGGGTAGAAAGAATATTTGAATAAATAAAGGCCAAAAATATTCCAAATTTTTAGAAATAAATGAATCTATACATCCAAGAATTGCAGTGAATTTATGACAAAGAGAACCACACTGCTGAAATACATTATAATCCACTGCTGAAAATCAGAAGCTTTATATCTGAGGACACAGATAGAAGATAGGCCGATAGTGAAAGGGTGAAAAAAATACCTTCCATGCAAATAGTAACAAAAGCATGTTATACTGACTTTACAAATATGAGTGAATAAACTTTAGAACATACATTAAAAATAAACATTACAAGAAACAAAAAGAACATTATATTTTGATGAAAATATCCTATATAATATAGAGGTAATATGCAAATTATTCCAACACACAAAATGGCCACCACAAGATGGCCAGCAGGGGAGGGCAGTTAGGGGTAGCCAAGCCAGCAGGGGAGAGCAGTTGGGGGCAACCAGGCCTGCAGAGGGGGGCAGTTAGAAGTGACCAGGTTGCAAAGGGAGAGCAGTTAGGGGCAATTGGGCCAGCAGGGGAGCAGTTAGGCATCCATCAGGCTGATAGGGCAGTGATTAGGGTGTGAACAGGCTGGCAGGCAGAAACAGTTAGATGCAATCAGGCAGTCAGGCAGGTGAGCGGTTGGGAGCCAGCAGTCCTGGATTGTGAGAGGGACATTCGACTGACCATTTAGGCCGAATTTCATCAGGCAGTCAGACATCCCTTGAGGGGTCCCAGATTGGAGAGGGTGCAGGCTGGGGACACACACCCCTCCCCCCATGCATAAATTTTGTGCACTGGGCCTATAGTCAATTAATAAAAAATATACAACAATCATAAGCATAAATGTGCCAAAGAACATAGCCCTGAAAGGTATGAAGGGAATATTAATAAGAGAAATAGACAATATTACAATAGCTGTAGATGCCAATGCTTCATTTCTTATGATTTATAAAACATTTTGACAGAAGGACAACAAAGAGAACCTGAACAACACTATAAATCAACAAAATCTAAGAGACATGTGGAACACTGTACCTAACAACAGTGGTGTACAAATACTTCTCAAGTGAACATGTAATGTTCTCCAGGATAACTTATACGTTAGGCAGCAAAACATTGTTATTACATTTTTAAAATTTTAAATCAGATAAGGTGTGTTCTGTAAATGAAATGGAATGGAGCTAAGAACCTTAGCACACTCCCGGTGGTGGGAATGCAACGGGTGCATGGAAAACAGTAGAGAGTTTCCTCAAAAAGTAAAAAAATAGAACTGCCATTTGATACAATGATCCCAATTCTAAGAATACTAGGGGCCCAGTGCACAAAAATTTGTGCACTCGGGGTGGAGGGAGTCCCTCAGCCCGGCCTGTGCCCTCTCACAGTCTGGGACCCCTCAGTGGATGTCCTATGATGGCCCCAGTCTGCCAGGCACCTTCTGTGTGTGTGTGTGTGTGTGTGTGTGTGTGTGTGTGTGTGGCCACTGGGGACCTGCCCCCAGCTGCATCTGAGGCTCGGAGCAGTCTTGTGTGTGTCTACCTGCTGGGGACCTGCCACCAGGCACACTGTGGAGGCTTGGAGCAGGCACCCCCTCTATGTTGATCTCTCAGACTCTTGCCCTCCCCTGCATGTTGTTCTCTTTTTTGAGCTGTGGCCAGGGCTGGGTGCGGCCTGCCTCCCAAGCTTGCCTACTGCCCATCTCCCTCCAGCCACCAGGAAGCAGGGAAAACCCCGCCTCATGGTCAGGCCAGCCTTTTCCTGCTCCCTGATCCCCGGAAGGGACCTGGGAAGCCACCAAGCAGGCCGCCAACTCTTTCCCACTCACCCGTCCCCTGCAGCCTTCCTTTCCCACTTCCCGGTGCCACCAAGGGCCTGGACAGCTGCCAAGCAGGCCGCTGACCCCCTGCCACCTCTTACCCGCTCCCCGATGCCCCACAAAGGGCCTGGGAAGCCCACCAAGCAGGCCGCTGACCCCCTGCCACCTCTTACTCGCTCCCCGGCCTGCCACCTTGCTTTCCCACTTCCTGGTGCCCTGGTGCCCTGGTGCCCTGGTGCCACTTCCAACTGCCAGCATAGGCAGGCAGTTGCAACAGAACCCTTTGGTTTGCTCTAGTTCCGTGGCTGTTTGCCTCCATCTTGGCTGGGTTAATTTGCATACAGCCGCTCTGATTGGCTGGTGGTAATGGTCACATTTGCATGTTTCGCTTTTATTATAGAAGATATCCTAAGAATCCTGAAACACCAATGAGAAAGACTATATATGCACCCCTAAATTCACAGCAGTGCTATTTACAATAGCTAAGATCTGGAAAGAGCCTAAGTGCCTATCAGTAGATGGTGGATAAAAAAAGATGTAGTATATTTACACCACAGAACACTATGCAGCACTAAAAAAGAAGAAAGGATCTCTTACTCTTTGAGACAGCATGGAGGGACCTGGAGAGTATCATGCTAATAGAAATAAGCCAGTCATAGAAAGACACAAGTATCACATGATCTCACTTATTTGTGAAATCTGATCAACTAAATAAACCGATGAACAAAACAGATCCAGACTACAGAATGACTGACTTAGAGGAAAGGGGAGAGGGAAAGAGAAGATGGGAAGAGATTAACCAAAGAATTTATAACCAGTATATGATAACCCATGGACATAGACAATAATGTGGTGAGGGCCTGGGTGGTGGTGAAGGGGATCATTGTAGGGAAAAGTGATATCTGTAATAATTTTGACAACAAAAATAAATATTAAAAAATCAATAGCAGAAGAAAAACTGGATATTTTTACAAATTTACCTCTGATAAAGGAGCTTAACTTTGAAATCATAGCATGGAAGAAATCATAGTCATACAAAAGAAATTCATGTGACTGTGCTCCAATAAAAATGTATTTTAGAAACAGAAGATGGGCTGGATTTTCCCAATAGTCCATAGTTTGCTGAAACCTAATTTAGTATTCTGCATGATAATTAAAATTTAAGCATCGAGAAAGCTTTTTAGCATATTTATTTTACAGAGTTCCACAATGTGTGTTATTGACCTGACTTCAAATGATTCCAAGTAAAATTTTTGTTTATATTAAATACTTTCAAATGCATTATCTCAAATGAGTCCAAGACCAGGTGTATGGCCTAAAATTATTATTAATCAATTTGTATTAAGCACAATTAATGATATATTTTGTTTTGTTCTCTTTTTAAATGTCTTCAGATTTATCTTAAGGTAAGCATGGACAGCTGGCTTATGTTTCTGTTTTTTGTTTTTTTCATTTTGTAATTCAGAATTGCCTATCTTTGAAAACTGATGGTTAGAACTGTTTTACTGGTATGGTTAATAAGCAAAGGCAAACTGCTTAAATCTTTCACATCTCATAGTGTCATTTCTGAAATAATAGAACCATAAGGACAGCATACAACTTCTATAAAATTATTATTTTAAAAATATTTTGAACATTATTTTATGTTGGGTGCTGAGGCAAATATAAGGATGGATGAAGTCTTCCTTTCTTTGAGTGATATAGTATTGAACAATATAATATTCTTTGTGAGGATCCTAGGGAAGTAATCAATTAACTTATGGTTCTATACCCATTACAGAAAATCATTCTTCACTGATATATTAAAGTCAAGCATGAGATTTTCCATGTGTCCTGGAAGTGTTCCAAGGTAGCCAGCATGACACTTTTATCTTTTTCTCACTTTTTGTGTAAGAATGATGAAGATTTTCAAAGATTTTTCCTTACTACCAATATGTCTTTTGCTAGAAGCTACTTTTACTTCCTCTTCTCTATCTCCTCCTTACTTATACTCCACCTGCCCATGTTTCCCTTCACTTTCTTCTTTTTAAAAAGCATGCATGTTATATGTCTTATAGCCATTAAATCAGTGGTTCTCAACCTTCTGGCCCTTTAAATACAGTTCCTTATGTTGTGGTGACCCCCAACTATAAAATTATTTTCATTGCTACTTCATAACTGTAATGTTGCTACTGTTATGAATCATAATGTAAATATCTGATATGCAGGACAGTCTTAAGTGACCCCTGTGAAAGGGTCGTTTGACTGCCAAAGGAGTCACGACCCACAGTTTGAGAACCACTGCGTTAAATGGATATGTCTATTTTCCACTAAGGATATCAATTAAAAAAGAATGAGATGGCTAGAGAGAATATACAGACATGCTAGTATGCCATGAAGTGACGAATCTTTAGAAACTATTACTGTAACATGATAAGAAACAGTAATTTTTTTCATTTGAATCTCAGTAATATATGTGTACTAGAGGCCTGGTCCATGAAAATTCATGCACTGGAGGGGAGGGTCCCTCATCCTGGCTGGGAGCCCTCAGGGGAGGGAGGCAACCTGGCAATCAGGGGAAGGCAACGCCCCATCACACCTCTGCTGTTGCCACTGCTGGAAGTGCAAGCCTTGGCCAGCCCTGGTTACATGAGCCTCGTGTGGCTCTGGGCGGCTGGGCAGCTGCCGTCTAAGGCTTGCCTGTGCTTTGGGCTGACCCTGGGTGGCTAGGGGGCTGAGGGGACTGGGAGCTGCCATCTTTGAGGGCATGGCAGTCAATTAACATATTCCCTTATTGTCTGTGGGTCCCGCCATCTTTGAGGGTGGGGCAGCAATTAGCATATTCCCTCCTTATTCACTGTGGGTGCTGCCTTCTTTGTGACAGCATGAGGGTCAATTAGCATATTTCCTCTTTATTAGATAATATTTGCTTTAAAAGATGGATAATCTAAACTAAAAATTAGCTATATTTTACATTGTCAATTTTAAGCTAAAACACGTAATTAAATTTGCATTACATTTTTAATGCTATATTTATGATCTATCACAGAATGTTAAGGTTGCTTGATAGAAACTAATTCAAATGAGGTACTATTTCAAATCATTTATGCTTTTTTTGTATGGTAATTTTATAAACTGAATTTAATATTTTAAAATATATACCTGAGTATAGTAATTTAAATAGAAAACAATTATTAAAATTCTACCTGTAAAAATCAATTTTATATTATTTCTAAAGAGAGAATACATGTAGAAGGAATTTCTAGGTAAGAAAGAGTTTCTAAAATTTATATATTCTTTACAATGCTCTTACATGTTGTCTGATCTCTTGGTAAGCAAATTTTATATATCAAAATGTCATTCCCAATGAAAATTATTGAATTAAAAACTTACACACAATGAATATCAATGCTGTCTAAATAAACCAAAATCATTTCAAATGTTATATTAAATCCATTTTATGTAATGGCTAGATATTATCAATATTGGAATAAATGTACTTATTTGAAGAAAATACCCTATTTTGTATGATTTAAGTGTTTAATAATAGTGAAAATTTAAACTGACTGAATACTTAAAATATTCCAGGTTTTATTCTGAGCATTGAGATACAGTAGCTATTTAAGTAACCACACCCACCCTGTATGAGCTTCCTGAGGGATGCCATGGCAAATTACCACAAACCAGAAGGCTTAAGTCAACAGGAATGTATTGCCTCACAGTTCTGGAAGTAAGATGTCTGAAATAAAGGTACAGGCAGAGAAATATTCTTGTCAAGGCTCTAGGGGAGAATCTATTCCATGCCTTTCCCTTAGCTTGTGGTGTCACAGGCAATTCTTGGCATTTCCTGGCTTGCAACTGCATTTCCAATCGCTGCCTCCATTGTGATGTGGGAGTCTCTTCACAAGGCATTTTCTTCTTCTAAGGATGACAGTCATATTAGATTAGGGGCTGCTCTTAATGACCCCATCTTGATTACATCGGTACCCTTTGTCCAAGGTAGGTCACATTCACAGGTAGCAGGATTTAAGGCTTAGCATACATTTTGGGGGATACAATTCAACCCACTTTAGAAATTATGAGGAAAATGTTTTCTTTGAAATCAGTATTATTTACTTTTTATCCAAAGAAACTGGGGTCTAGATCACTCAAATAATTTAACAAGGTTATCTATCTATAATAACAAAAGTATAATATGCAAATCAACTGAATGGCCGAACAGCAGAATAACTGTTTGGACTATCACACTATAACACCAACTGAGGCCAGGCCAGCCAAGGCAGGTGTGATGCAGGTGGTCAGAGGCCTAGCCATCACCCTATTGTCACCCTGCTGAGGGGGACCCAGGCCACTGGATGGCAGGGTGATCAACTGGGGGTCTCACTATTGCCCCAAAGAGGGAGGCCCCGGCCACTGACCGGTGGGCTGCAGTTGATAGGTGGCACCTACTGCATTGGGGCGATTGATAGTGGAGCCCTGTGATCAATTGCCCTGCAGAGGTAGGCCCAGGCTACCTGGCCAGTGGCGCTGCAGCAAGTGGGCAGGGTCTCCCTCTTCAGGGTGATCAATCACAGGGCTCCTAGACTGTGAGAGGACGCAGGCCAAACTGAGGCACCGCCCCCTCTTTCCCCTCACCCTAGTGCATGAATTTCATGCATTGAGCCTCTAGTATATTAAATAAATGGCAAAGCTGTATTTGAAGTCAGACAGCTAGGCTCCAGGCTGTTGTCTTAATCTTTAGCTAAATTTTCCAATTCCAGGAAGGGTGAAAAATATTTTTATGCAATAATGTGGAATTGTCATCTTTTCCTCCCCTTTTCATCTAGCAAAATATTTACATAAGTTGCAACTAAAATAAACTGAAATAAACTTTTTTAAACACATATATACTCAACTGAGTTGTGTAAGTATATTTTTAAAAACACCCTTTTCCTCTATTCTGAAAACGACCTTTGCAACTATAAAATAGATACCTCAGAATCCGAGTACTAAGGCACAAACAGAGCCCAAAGGCTTTGAACAATATTATTGTCTCTTCCATATTTAAAGCTTTGAAAAAAAGTGTCATTGAACACTGCCAATCACTTAGCTGGGTCACTAAGACATACTCCAGAAGGTTGAAATTCTTTTTATGCACTTAAGGAAGGCAAATAACAATCTTGTATGTTTCTCCCCATGGATAAAGGAGTAACATTTTACATTATTCATGTTGAAGAAAGATATTTTTGTTAGTATTAAAAAATAGTTCAAAGAACAAAAAAATATTTCTATTAAAAAAGTATACTACATCCCAGTTCAACATATACAGATTGAACACCAAGAAATGGCATTTAAAGACAACGAGGACACTTTATGAAGGTAGGATTAAGTTAAACTATATATAGCTATAGTCTCAATGCCTAGCACAGTATCCAAGGGAAAAACATGTTATTACTTGCATGAAAGAAATATATAAAGGAAGCTATTTCTGCTCTTAAGGAACACAATTTTTAAGATGGTAAGTGGGTAAGAAAAAGAAAATAAATATAATTCAAATATGGTTATGAAATAATGGAGAGAGTAACAACATTTTAGGAAACTCAGGAAAAGTAAGGTCAACTCTATAAATAACAAAGATAAATTTGTAGCTAGAATTTTATAAAGCTAAAAATGGGAAAAGAAGAATATTTAAGTGGAAGAACAAAAAATAATCATTTTAATCCCTAAGGCTAAAAACTTTATATGATCTTTAAATCATTCATCCACCCTCTTCGATGTCTACATATATCCCTGCATCCCAACCAGGAGCAAGGCCTCTGGTCAGTCTACTTTCAAAATATATTCGGAATCTGACCACTTCCCATCTACTTCTTTACAACCACTTGAATCCAAGTCACCATCAATCATCTCTCATCTATATTATTGAAATAGCTCTTTAACCGTCTCCCTATTTTTGTACTTGCCCTCATTCAATCTATTTTCACATAACAGCCAAAATGATTCCATTAAAATTTCAGATAAATCGTGTCACTTTTCTACTCAAATCTCGCTAGTGGCTCTTCATCTCATTCAATTTAAAAACCAAGTCTCACAATGGATTGCAAAGCCCTATGCCCTTTTCTCTGTGTCCTCTATTTTATTTCAGCCATGCTGACCAATTCAGTTTTCCTCAAAGAGTAGAGGAATGAATGCTCCTGCCTCAAAACGTTTGCACTTGTTCTCTCTACCTGTTTTGCTTTTTCTCAACACATCTGCTCCATTTGCTCACTTCGTTTCTCTAATTCAAAGCTTCCTTCTCTGTGTGCCTTCTGTGGCTACTCCATGGAAAGAATGCATGTATGCTCTATCCACATTTCTGCTTTTAAGCCTTTTCTCCTTAGCTCTTACTAGGATTTTATTATTACACATTAGCAACTTTTCTTTTTATTTTCCCCTTTCTCTCTTCTTCACTGAAAGGTAAACTTCATTGCACCTGAGATTTTGCCTCTTTTGTCAATTGCTCTATTTTCATTTTCCTGAACTATACCAGCACCGGATTATATGCTCCATTCATTTTTGTTTAGATGATGAATAATTGATGACTGGGGAATTTGAACCTAAAAAACAATGAGATAATATTAAGGGATTGTGACAGATACCATTGTGTGTGTGTGTGTGTGTGTGTGTGTTTCTAGTCAACTATATTTATTCCTTTTTTCTTGATTCTAGAACGTTGATTTTTTTTTAATGTATCACACAGTGATAGTCTTCATTGGTACCTTTCCCAGTAACAGGGATACATACTGATTAACCTCAGCCCTTTGCTTATCATTTGTTTAGGATTAAGAATCTGACTCTTTGAAATAATACAATGAGCCCTGACTGGTTTGGCTCTGTGTATAGAGTGTCAGACTGCAGACTGAAAGATCCCATGTTCAATTCCGGTCAAGGACATGTACCTTGGTTGCGGGCACATCCCCAGTAGGAGGTGTGCAGGAGGCAGCTGATCGATGTTTCTCTCTCATCGATGTTTCTAACTCTCTATCCATCTTCCTTCCTCTCTGTAAAAAAAAATCAATAAAATATATTTTTAAAAAAAGAAATAATGAAACATGTAAGGAAAGTATTCTGTCTGGCTCATAAGAAAGTATTTTTCCCTAGTATTAAAAAATAGTAACTTCCTGTCTTTTAATATCATTGAATCAGTCAGACATGTGTAGCCATCATGAATTAAGGAGAAAAAAGTTAGGGGAAATGTAGAAAGGCTGAACTGAAAAGAGTTTTAGGGGGTAAAAAAGGCAGGTTTAGGGAGTTTTAGAAATAAAGAGGGCCCGTGGGGGAGGAAGGCGTGGAGCCCATAAGTGAGGGCTTAGAGCGGCCAAAAGACATACATTCACAGGGAACAAGAGGTGCCACAGGATAAGGGGAGAGGAAGACACCCATTCACAGAAGATAGAGAAAAGCCACAGGTATGGAGAGAAAGAGAAAACAAACTTTCACAGAGGATAGAGAAATGCTGATAAATGGGAGAGAGGGGGAAACAGATCTTCACAGGAGATGGAGAATTCTACCACTGAGGGGGGAGGGGGGGGGAAGAGGAGGGCACACGTGGGGTTTGAGCTCTGAAACCAGTCCGAAGGGAATATCAAGAAACAAAGAGCTGCAGCCTTTATAAACCTTAGGAAAAAGGAGTTTTGCGGGTCACCCCCTTTGGGACCCTCTCCCTACATGTACTTGTTTCCAATAAATTTCCACCCTTTCTATATTCCGCCTTTTGTCCGTGGCTTCATTCTTCAAATCCACCTGGACAAGAACCCGGGAAAGAAACCACCCTTGAATGCTGCTCAGGAAAAACCACCTGACTCACTAACAATATAGAAACACCAAGGAAAGCAACTATGGTACTTCACTGACTCTGGATTACTGGTAACGTGAAACAGCAAGCTCTTATTACTAGAGAACCAGTGCATGAAATTCATGTGTGTGTGTGGAGGGGGGGGGTCTCATCCCAATCTGTACTTTCTCCAATCAGGAAGCCCTCAGGGAATGTCCTGCTGACACCTTGGGCCCGCTCTCCATGGTTCTCTGCTGTCAGTGGGCCCTGCTGGATGCTGCCTGTGGGTCCACTTGCCTGATGGGCTCACATTGCCAGAGTGATGCCGCCAGCTTCCTGCCCTGGCTGCTATGGGCACCACCATCTTTGTAGCAGAGTGATGGAATGATGGTTAATTTGCATATTACTCTATTATTAGATGGGATTCTGTTTCTTACTGAAACTATCTTATGTAAATTATGCCTGTGGTTTTTAAAAGTAGGTAAGGAGGAAGAGGAGGCACTCATTCTCTTTGCTTTCGATTTTAATTTTATATATGTACTTATTAGTTTATTTTTCACTTCATACCACAAAAATATTTGAAACAATGTATCAAAATTTATGTATTCAGCATAACAAAGGGAAAGTTTTCTGTGTAGAGGAGTTAGCCAAGAGAAAAAGATAGTAGGGGGACAAAAACAAAGCTAATTGTAAGTGAAATCTCAAGAAGCAAAACTGAATAACTAGAGGTAAGCTTATTCATTTCTGAATTCTGGAACTGCCAAGTCAGAAACAAACAATAAATTATGAGAAGTACATTATTCATAACACCCAAGCTTTCTTAACGGTTGCTCAGAAGAAGCACAGATGCTCCTTGTATTCAGACCCACAGACAACAATAATTATGATTCCTGCTGGGCAGCATCCTCAGCAGCACACCTGGACAATTAGAGAGCTTCTCATTGTCACTGCTGTGCACACCCAGGATGCTGCCTCACACAAAGCCACTATTGTATCTTGGCACTCTTCTATTCTATTGTATTTCTTTGTGTCTACTTGTACCCTCTCTGATACATATAATTCAATTCTTAAATTACAGAGTGCCAAAATATTTCAGGTTAAAAAGGTAAAAAATAGTAGGCATTGTGTCTACTCTAATGGAATTTACAGACTAGATAGAGATTATCTACTCTATAAAAGCGAAATATTAAAGTTAACCGTTTCTCCGAGACAGGGTAAGCCACGCCCACCAGCCAATCAGAGTGGCTGTATGCAAATTAGCCCAGCCAACATGGCGGCCGCCACTCCCGGACCTGAGTAAACAGCCCTTTCCATTGCGGCAGGAGGGAAAGTGAAGCTTCGCCCCTCAGCTCAGCTCCGATTAAACTGCCTCTAGCAAAACACAGCTTTGAAACATTGTAACAATCATAGAATCCTCCAGAGCTGAAGGAAAGAGCAGCTCCAGCCTAACCAGTAAAAGTAACAATTGTTTCATTATAGACGCTGCGAGGTGAGGCAGAGGCTTCAGTTAGTTAGAAGGCCGCCTTAAAGGAACAGTGTATCAATTATAGAAGATGACCCAGGCCTTCAAGGAACAGCATCAATTATAGGAGATAAATCACAGT
>PVJC01001932.1:67106-85944 GCA_004026665.1 Murina feae
CTGGGACGTTGGGTCAATGGGAGCTGTGGGCAGCCTTAAAGCCCCTCACCCAGGCTGGTCAGGCACGCCAGCAGGTGGGCATCCCCCGAGGGGTCCCAGACTGCGAGAGGGCACAGGCCAGGCTGAGGGACCTCCCGAGTGCACAGAGCGGCTGCAGGGCGGGACAGCGCAGGACCCAGGACCCGTGATGGGAAAGAGGAGGCAGGGTTGGAGGGCACTGGGAAGCGGGTAAGAGGCGGCAGGGGGGGGGGTCTCGGTCTGCTTGGTGGCTGCCCAGGCCCTTTGAGGGGCATCGTGGAGCGGGAAAGCAAGGCTGCAGGGTCCGGGGTCCTGCTTGGCAGCTCCCCAGATCCCTTGGTGGCACCGGGAAGTGGGAAAGGAAGGCAGCAGGGGGCGGGTGAGTGGGAAAGAGTTGGCGGCTTCCCAGGTCCCTTCCGGGGATCAGGGAGCAAGAAAAGGCTGGCCTGACCACGAGGCGGGGTTTTCCCTGCTTTCTGGTGGCTGGAGGAAGATGGGCAGTAGGCAAGCTTGGGAGGCAGGCCGCACCCAGCCCTGGTTACAGCTCATAAAAGAGAACAACATGCAGGGGAGGGCAAGAGTCTGAGAAATCAACATAGAGGGGGTGCCTGCTCCAAGCCTCCATGGTGTGCCTGGGGGCAGGCCCCTGGCAGGTAGACACAGACAGGAGGACTGCTCTGAGCCTCAGATGCAGCTGGGGGCAGCTCCCCAGTGGTGACACACACACACACAAAAGGTGCCTGGGAGTCTGGGGCCATCATAGGACATCCACTGAGGGGTCCCAGACTGTGAGAGGGCACAGGTCGGGCTGAGGGACTCCCTCCACCCCGAGTGCACAAATTTTTGTGCACCGGGCCCCTAGTATAAAAATAAAAAGATAAGGAGACTTCTGGATTTATATATTATAAAGTAGCTTATGAAAACCTGTCCAACTTAGATAAACAGTCCAACAGCATACCCAGATGTGGTTGGGGAAAAAAATTACCATTTACAACAATTGAAGGTCTTCTAAGGCAACCACAACTTAAAGATAGGATCCCAGGACAAAAGGAAATAGGGTTGAACCAATAATCACCAAGGCACCTTTCCTCCCGGGGGCATTTGCCAATTAATGATACTGAGCAAAGGCCAACACTAAACAATTAGACAAGAATGTGAGAAGACATCAGATTTTATTTTTACAAACTTACAGTGTTAGGGGAAAAATAGAGGCTGGAGTAACAAAGTAAAAAAAAAAAAACAAAAATAAAATAAAATAGAAACTAGGCAGGATACCAGCGAAGAAGAGAGAGGCTCAGAGCAGTTGGCCTTCAGTGCAGTGGTTTGTCTGCAGACATTTGCAGAGTAAGAGGCCGTCTCACTGTGATTCTGAGAAAATAAAATTGGAGCCCATGACACAAAATTGGAACAACAGCCACCTGAGCTCCCAGGTACAGGCCTCACTTGGTACTTCATCACAATCAGCTGCAGGGGATGGTTTGTAATTCCGGGTAGGTCTTGGGGCACTGGCATTCCATTTCTCATTGCCAGGACCTAGCATTGTGCTCAAGCTCAAGGGCAAAATTAGTTCTAAATTCCAATTTTAGGACCTTACCTCAGGGACCACTACACATACCAATTTTATATCAGCCTGAATCAAATCATAAGCCAAGCCATACAATGATGTCATCAGGGAAGTTTAATGTAAACGATAATTGAACTATGATAAAAAGTGATTATGAGATATTAGAAATCTGTACTTGGCATCTTAGAGCTGAGGAAAGACTACCTAGGGATAGGGGTCAGATATCCTTAGAGAAGGTGTAGCTGCAGGCCACAGAGGAGACAAGGTCACTGGCTTGCCCGACCCAGAGCTCATCCACAATTTCTGGGCAAGCAGGAAGCTACCCTCCAAAGGAGTGATCTCATGGCACACATCAACTAATTACTAAAATTTGGCGGCACAGCAAAAATATTTTTTTGACACTGTAACAAAAAACAGGTATGATTTTGATTCATTCACACTAGATGACTATTGTTGTGTTCGGCTGTTGTCATTCTTTTTTTTTTTTTGAAAATTGAAGGCAAAAGAAGACAGTGTCCCTGACCAAATAGGCAGGAATTACCAGTTTTAAAAATGCTTGTGGCACACCAGCTGAAAATGGCCACTCTAGAATGCAGAAGGAGCATAGGTGAGCCATAGCCAGTAGCTAGGCACAGAGGCACACAAGGAAGTAGAGGCCCAGTGTGAGCAAAAGGCTAGGAATGCACAGTGTCTGTGCATGGAGCTCCATGGCACTGACAGGGTTATAGAACCGGGAGAGCCTTGGGACACAAACCTCTGGGCCTTGGGATAGGAGAGCAGAGGAATGTGGGGCTCTTTTTTTTTTTTTTTTTTTTTTTTTGACCTCTTTACATTTTATTTCTACATCGGCGCCCGGGATATTAATTCCCAGTAATAGACCCAAAAGCTGCTGTGTTCCATCTTGGTGCTCACATCTGTCTCCTGCACCTACGCCCAGGGCTACCCACCGGGGCAGATGGGCACCCAGGGTGCTGGGGGCGAGGAGCAGGAAGCCTGCTGTGACCCAGGCAGCCGTGGGGCTCTTGCATGTACAGAAGTCCTACAGCTACAATGTCTGTGCTGAGAGAGATGCAGCTTGATGATCACCAGCTTGAGCCAGCGCTGCACAGGTGTCCGAGATTACACATTCCGATGTGTAGCTGAGGCACCTCTGCCACCCATTCTACAGATCAAAAGTGCAACTTCTGTAAATGCATATCCCCCTTTCCCTGCATTGCCCCCCTCTACTGAGAGAGCGTAACACTGTTCTCACTATAAAAGAGAAAATTCTTTTTAAAAAAATGTCTGGTCAATACACATGAATAAAAATCAGAGAAATGCTAACTAAAACTACAATGTGATATTGCCTCACTTCTGTCAGAATGGCTATCATCAGTAAGTCAACAAACAAGTGTTGATGAGGATATGGAGAAAAGGGAACCCTACTGCATTGTTGGTGGGAATGCAGGATGGTACAGCCACTATGGAAAATAATACGGAGTTTTCTCAAAAAATTAAAAATGGAACTGCCTTATGACCCAGTGATGTTACTTCTGGGAATAAATCTGAAAAAAACCCAAATACTGAGTATATATATATATATATATAATCTGTTTAGTGCAATGACATTTATAATAGGCAGGAAATGAAGAAGTCCACGTGCCCATCAGTAGGTGAGTGGATAAAAAAACAAAACCGTGGTACATGTAAACAATGGAATACCACTCAGCAATAAAAAAGAAGGCAATCTTACCTTTAACAACAGCATGCATAGACCTTATTATGCTAAGTTAAATAAGCCAGAGAAAGACAAATATACAATATGATTTCACTTAATGTGGAACCTATAAACAAACAAACAAGAGTGAAACGGTAACGTAAATACAGTGATCAGACTGACAGCTATTAGAGAGGAGGGTGGTTAGGGGGCTGAATGAAATAGGTGAAGGACTGACCAGGGGTATGGAATGTCCAGCCCAAGGGCCATACATATAAGGGCCACAAAACGATTCTGTCTGGCCCTATCAAGGCATTAGGAATGAGTTAATTAAATGTTTGACCAAATATGGCAGGCTGATTTTTTAAGTTGATAATTTTGTATGGCCCACCAATGATGTTATAAATATCCAAATAGCCCTTGGCAGAAAAGCAGGTTCCCTACCCCTGGATTAAGCAAATAAAAAGAAAACTCATAAACACAGAAAACATCATGGTGATTACCAAAAGGAAAAGGAATGTGGGGGAGGTAGAAGAGGGTAAAGGGCAGCTAAATGGTGATGGTAGGAGACTTGACTTTGCATGGTAAACATACAATCCTATATAATAAAAGTGTACTATGCAAAATTTCCCCTCAACTGGGAGTTGTTGGGAAGTCAACAAAGGGGTTGGAGCTGGCCAGGGGAAGGGAGGGAGGCCCTGGCCAGCAGCTGGCAGCTACTAGGGACTGTAACAGTGCACGAATTTTGTTTACTGGGCCTCTAGTACAATATAAAGATACTATGTTATATAATTATATAATTGAAAACTATATAATTTTATTAACTAATGTCACTTCAATAAATTCACTAAAAATATTTTTAAAATCTTTATTGTTAAATGTATTACATATATGTAATTTATTGTTAAATGTATTACATATACATATAAATGTATTACATATTTTTCCCCATGGACCCCATCTCCACCCTCCACTCCAGGCCACTTCACCACACTATTGTCTATGTTCGTGGATTATGTATATATGCACACAAGTTCTTTGGCTGATTTCTTCCCACCCTCCCCTGCCTTCCCTCTGAGATTCCTCAGTTTGTTCCCTACTTCTATGTCTCTGGATCTACTTTGTTCATCAGTTTGTTTTGTTCATTAGATTTCACAAAGTGAGTGACGTAATTTCAAATTATTGAAAATATAAAATAAGTAAATTTGCCTGCACTTAAATTGTGCATTATCACAGAGCATGCATTAAAGGGTTATTTTGGAGTTGAGAAGTACTGAATTGATAATTATCTATATATATATAAAAGTCTAAGTGACTGAAGGACTGAAGGATTGAACGACTGGTTAACCAGTCACTATGATGCACAATGACCACAAGTGGACAGACACAATGCAGGAGCTGCCCCCCTGGTGCTCAGTGCGCTCCCACAGTGGGAGTGTTGCTTAGCTGAAAGACCCCTTCTGGTGACCTACCAGCTGGGCAGCAGCCACTCCTTCCCTCAGTAATTCTGGATCCTGGACAGCAAGGTTGTCCCACTGCCCACTGGGAGGGCCAATCACTTCCCACTCTCTACCCCCAACCCCCTTTGAGACGCAGGGTTCATGGTGCAGGACTCTCCTGATCAGGGCTGACTGGGCATGAGTCAGCAGCAGGTGCAGCAGGGCCACGATGAGTGGAGCCTCAGGCAGGAGCAGCAGGCAGCATTGGACTACTGGTTTTGGCCCAATTCCTGCAGGCCACCATAAGGGACCCCATCCATGCACAAATTTGTGCACCAGGCACCTCGTCATAGATATAACAGAATGTTATATTTTTTTTAATATTTAGAATTAATACCACAAATATGATATCAGTTGATTCCTTTCTATAACAACCATTGAAGCCTATATCTTACTTAATTCCTATTGGATAATTTAATAATCACTTCCTGGTACATGTTTCTTCATAACATTTTTATTCATGTTGCCATCTCTTCATTTGGGGGTAAATTTGTGGCTATTAAATAGGAATTGACAAAATATAATATGCTTGTAATGAAACATCATTTAGCATTCAAGACAAGTTACAAAATGTTAATTTTATATACATTTAAGTCAGTGTTTTATTTGTATAATCCACATAAAAATCTTTTTATTTTATTAAACATTCTAAAAAGTTTGCAGCTCTGGATGTTTCCACAGTTTGGTTTTAATTCATTTTGTACAGCTGCTCAGTCAGCATGTGGCCATGAACCTATCATATGCCTTGTCACGTAATTCAGCATAATTTAGTGAGAAGGAGACATCATTCCTCGCAGGGCTGAGGTGACTCCAGACTCCAAGACAGTTGTCAGTTTTTAAAACTTTTGACTGTAAAAACTGCTTTAATAAATGGATGTTCTAACCTACGATTAATATGAAGAAAACACACTGTCAGATTAACCCAATTGTTTTTTCTCTTTTTTTTTAACATGCGTTCATTTTGAGCACTATAAAACCTTGTAAAACTGCCTGTTACTTAAACCTTTTAGTTTTAATTAATCTTAAACATTACTTTTAAAACACTATGGATTTCTGACTACTTGATATTTATCCCTATTTTTATGCTTAGAGATTAAAATAGTTTAATTGCTATTTAGAGTCTCAACATAACTTTTTCTTTTATATCTTGAAAAAATTAATTAAAAACGTATACATCCAAGTATCCAGAATTTTGGTCTCAAGTATGTTGAATGTTTAGTTCTTCAAATTTATATTTTTATTAGAAAAACTTGAGAATATTTCAGGAGAACACTGCAGATAGAAATGGAGCCATTTAAACATCACACCTGGAAAAATATAATCTACATATTTTGTGTCTCCTTTACTTCCACTTTGATACATTAGACACTGTGAAGATATTACATTATATAGGATCCTGTTAAATCTTTGATAATAAAATGAATCTCAGATATGATATGGCTAAAACCTCATTTTAAAGCTAAAATTTCAGTAAATATTAAAATGTGTCTACCTTCCTTTCAGTATTAGTCTATTTCACCAAATATATGTTGATCAATAGTCATATATAAAATCGTTCTTTTTATGTAAATAAAGTTTTATTAAAGCATAGCTATGCCCATCTGTTTACATGTTATCTCTGGCTGCTTTGATTACAACAGCAGAGTTTCATCTTTGTTACAGACAACATATGACCCAAAATACTTATCTGGCCCATTACAGCAACAATTTGCTTTCCTTTTTTCCCCCTTTTATTTATTATTAAATTTATTTGGATGATATCTATTTAATAAGATATATAAGTTTCAGGTGTAAAATTCTTTAATACAACATCTGTATATTGCATTCTGTGCTCACCATCGAAAGTCTAGTCTGATGAGAAAAAAACAAGAACCACATGGTTTTCCTCATATGTGGGATAGAAAACAGAAAGCAACAAATGACAGACAAAACAAATAGAAAAACTGAGATATAGACAACAGCATGGTGGTTAGCAGAGGGAAAGAAGTGTGGGTGAGGTTAAAAAGGATAAAGGGTACCTGATTATTCAGAAAGGAAATATATGGTCTGTTCTCAGCAAAAAAAGAGGCTAGGATTTCTCTATGTGTTACTACTATTTTTCCTTATTATCTAATACTAGGGGCCCAGTGCACAAAAATTTGTTCACTGAGTGGGGGGGTACTTCAGCCCAGCCTGTGCCCCCTCACAGACTGGGACCCCTCAGGGGATGTCCACCTGCTGGCGTGTCTGGCTAGCCTGGGTGAAGGGATGATGACTGTTTGCAGGCTGGCCAAGCCCCCCAGTGGGAACCCTCACCCCATGGGGGTGTGGCCAGCCTGGGTGAGGGGGTGAGGGCCATTTTCAGGCTGCCAATGGTCCCTTAAGGGTTTGGGTCCCTAATGGGGTGCCTGGCCAGCCTGGGTGAGGAGCTGAGGGTCATTTTCAGGCTGACCACAGCTCCCAGTGACCCAATGTCCCAGCAAGGCTGGCTAGAATCAGGTTTCTGGGGTTTATTTATCTTCTATAATTGAAACTTTGTTGCCTTGAGCAGAGGCCTAGTCAGGCAATGAAGCCTCCTGTTTGCTTCAGCTCCATGGCTTCTATAATTGAAACATGGTTGCCTTGAGCAGAGGCCCGGCAGGCCTAGGCAGGCAGTTTAAACTCCATTGCTGGTGCAATGGAAGCCACCTGTTTGCTCTAGCTCCACAGCTGCCAGCTGCCATCTTGGCTGGGTTAATTTGAATACAGCTGCTCTGATTGGCTGGTGGGTGTGGCTTGGCTAATGGGCATGGCTTAGGTGTCTCAAGTGATGGTTAATTTGCATATTACTCTTTTATTAGATTATATTTTCTTTTGTTTCCATAGCCCCAGGGTACAATATCTCATCTGACCCCAATTTTTATAGGCTTTTTAAAAATAAGGTGATGATAAGAATTGGTAAAAAAAAAAAAAAAAAAAAAACCACAAATATTTACCTTACATCCAAATTGGGATTAGTAACCTATGATATTAATAACCTTGATTTGAGTTAAAAGACCAAAAGTGATGGTTTTACTTTGTGTAGCCAGAGTCAAACCCATTTAAACCTTTGATCAAAATAAGATTGATCAGCCCCTATTGAATTATTTAATAATCTCCCACTTTTCAGTTACAGAACAGCCTTATATTTAACAGATATACCAGCCCTAATCAGTTTGGCTCAGTGGATAGAACATCAGCCTGAGGACTGAAAGGTCCCATGTTCGATTCCGATCAAGGGCATGTACCTTGGTTGCGGGCACATCCCCAGTTGGGGGTGTGCATAAGGCAGCTGATTGATGTTTCTCTCTCATCGATGTTTCTAACTCTCTATCCCTCTCCTTTCCTCTCTGTAAAAAATCAATAAAATATATTTTTTAAAAAACCCAGATATACCAGATGACTCCACCTCATTCTACATAATGCTGGGTCTTGTGTAAAACTAAACACCACACATGGTTCCTGTAAGGAACACCAGTGCTTATCTCTGGAGAAGTCAATGGAAGTTTGGACAGAAGAATATATAGCCCATAACCACACATTATATTTTCTAATTTATAATGGGACAAAATAACTAGTGTCCTTTTCATATTTATTCCTCAATGCCTAAAAAAATAAGTATTTTCTAGTGTAATCATTGTTTTGCAAGGATGATTTGACATTCACTTGCCTTTCAAACAATAAATTTATTCTTAAAAGGTGATATCTAAGAAATAATACACACACATGATTTTCTATTTTGTTATGTTCCTTTCAGCCTCTGTACTCATTGATAATATCAGATATACTTTAGAATTGTTGTTAAATTTAGTAAAACACTTATTAAGATTATATGTTAGCTACAAGAATTCAGGGGATTTCAGATTTCACATGCACAGACTAATTTTAAATAACCTTTTTAAAAATCAATATTGTTTATCAATATTCAATAATCAGGGCCATTAAATGAGGGTCTTGGAGGCTTAATATTTTTTGCTTCATAGTAATTCAACTCTGAGAGAAAAAACAACAACAAAATACAATTTCAATAAGCTCTTAAAGTGAGACAAAAAATTTGATCATGGAAATGCAGGATATTCTGGATGCATTTAGCAAGGGACTTCTAATTTAGTGCAGCATTCTGGGTGGAAAAAAATTAGCAAAATGGAGGCTAGAGACAAATATCAGAGAAAAAACAATAGACATAAGTTCATGTAGGAACAATCACAACACTTGGACCTAATATCATGGGCATGGGTGCCACTGAAGGGATTTTAAAGGAGAACAAAATATTAGGTTTGCATTTTTAATGTAAATGTTGATTATTTAAATCCAGAAATGATTGAATTTGTTCATTGATGACACAAACACCTACAAACATTTGTTCATTGATGACACAAACATAGTAAGTGTCAGGTAATAAATTAGACTTTAAAAATAAAATCAAAAGTCTTCTGAGTTCAAAAGAACACAGCATGTCTTTTCCTATTGAAGAACCCTAAAATTCTCCATTAAAATAATTAAACAATTTGATTATGATGCTCCTGGATGCAATTGTTTATGTTCTTATTGTGCTTGGAATTTGTTGAGATTTTTAGATCTGTAGGTTGATTCTTTTATTTTTTATTATATCTGGGAAATTTGGAAACACTATTATTACTTCCTCCTTCTGTGAGTTCAATATTTCTGTGCTTCATTGTAGGTAGATTTTTTTAAGTTCACTAATACTTTCTTCTTCAACGTCTAAATGGCTGTTAGTTATAGCCAATGCATATTTTTAACTTCCAGATACTGAATTATTTCCTATTCTAGAAAATATGTTTTCTTTTATGTTATTATTTTTCTTCTTCATTGTGTACTTATTTGTGTCTGTCTAAATATTTTAACGTGCCCATAATAACTCCTATTAAATTGTGTCTGCTAATTCCATCATCTCAGTCCCTTCTGCTTATTTTTCTGTTCCTGATTTATCTACTGCTTACAGGTTGTATTTTCATGTTTCTTTATTCCACTAATTTTTTATTAGGTGTGAGTATTGTGAATGTTATATTTTTGAATGTCTGAACTTTATAACCTTACTTTAAAAAGTATCACAATTTGTGTAAGTGGGCAGTTATTTGTGGATATTCTTAATCTTATAGACTTGTTTTTGATGCTTTATTAGAATAGATTTAGCAAAATCTATTCTATATAATAAAAGGGTAATATGCAAATTGACCCTAGTGGCAGAAAGACTGGAAATGACTAGTCTCTATGATGCGCATTGCCAACCAGGAAACAGGTGCTCAATACAGGAGCCCCTGGTGGTCAGTGAGCTCCCGTGGGGGAGCTCCGCTCAGCCACAAGCTGGGCTGACAGCTCCAAGTGCAGTGGTCGTGGCAGGACTCTGACCTCTTCAGCAGCACTAGGGATGTCAGACTGATGGCTTAGGCTCACTCCCTGGGCCTAAGCTGGCAGGTGGACATTCTCAGAGGGCTCCCAGGATGCCAGAGGGTTGTCTGACTGTCAGCTATGGCCCCATCTCCTGGGAGCCGGCCTAAGCTGGCAAGTGGAAATCCCCTGAGGGGTCCTGGACTGCAAGAGAGTATAGGCTGGGATGAGGGACCCCCTCAATAATCTATAATTAATTTAGCTTTTCACCTAAACTTTAAGGTATGGTCATCTCCGTTTTGGAACTGATTTGTTTGGATGTTGAATGTGGTTTCTCCAAGGTTATCAGTTAATACTCACATATTACTCAGTCTTATGTGAGCTGTCATAGTTTTTCAGTTTATGGTGCCTCAGTTGTTGGTTCTTTGCCCATTCCTCTGGAGTATACATGGATTATTATACAGCAAGGAATTTAAGAAGGCCCATCTGTAGATTTTGAGAACACTCTCCCTGCCTATTTTCCTTCTTTCTCTCATTCAGCCTTTGAAATTTCAATTATCTCAGCTTCTTTGAAATCTAATCTATATTAACTCCAGTCAGAAAGACCACTGTGCTTTGTTCCTGGGTCCTTAGTATGCTTCCTTTTGATTTGTGAGTTTAAGGTTATTAAAAGATAGTTAAGGCTATCATATTAAAAATGACAATTGCTGGTGAGGATGCAGACTGGTGCAGCCACTGTAGAAAACAGTATGGAGTTTCCTCAAAAAATTATAAATGGAACTTCCATTTGACCCAGTAATCCCACTTTTAGGAATACATCCCAAGAAATCAGAAACACCAATTAGAAAGGATATATGCACCCCTATGTCCATAGCAGCACAATTTACAATTACAATAGCTAAGATTTAGAAACAGCCTAAGTGTCCCTCAACAGATAAGTGGATTAAAAACCAGTGGTACATCTACACAATAGAATACTATGCCAGTGTAAAAATGAAAGAACTCTTGCCATTTGCAACAGCATGGGTGAACCTGGAGAGTATTATGCTAAGTGAAATAAGCCAGTCAGAGAAAGATAAATTTCCCGTGGTCTCACTTATTTGTGGAATATAATGAACAACATAAACTGATGAACAAAAATAGAGCCAGAGACATAGAAGCATCAAACAGACTATCCAACCTCAGAGGGAAGGCAGGGGAAGATGAGAGGGATGGGAGTAAGAGATCAACCAAAGACTTTTATGCATTCATATGAGCATAACCCATGGACACAGACAGCAGGGAAGTGAGGACGTGTGATGGAGGGTGGGAATAGCTGAGGAGAAGTCAGTGGGGGAAAGGGAGGGGCATACCTAATACTTTAAAGAATTAAAAAATAAGACAGTCAAGTGGATATGAACTATAGGAAGTTGGTGCTCAGTAAAAACGTTTAAGTGAGAGATAGAAATACTAAGTAAATAATCAAATATTATATTAAGTATGAAAGCAGAAAACAAATTGAATGTTAAGAATGTTATAGCTCTCATTTGTTTTGCATTCATTTACTAGTACCTTATAATACTACTTTAAAAATGAAATGTTTTAAAAATGAAATGTCAGAGATCCTAGGGAACCATTTTTTAATTGAAGCTGTATGTTATCTAGTTTTCTCAATCAAATTTCATGAAAAATCAAATTGTCCAAGGGAGGAGCCAAGTCAAGTTTCTTTTCACGTAAAAAAAAATACATGATTCTTCAAAGTGACATTGTTTCAAGGAAACTGGTGTATTCCTGACACTATTTCATGAGTGGCAATTAATAAAATTACCTATGGATATATGTATACATAATTTTTTGTGTGTGTGAGAGTGCCAGTTATTGAGATAGAAGAGTGTTAAAGAATCAGTTCTTAGATTCATTTGAATTTATTTTTAAGGTTAGGGTCCAATTTTATTTTTTCACATGTGGATGTCTAGTTTTCCCCACAGCATTTATTAAAATAACTGTCTTTTCCCCGTTGTTCTTAGAAACTTTGTCAAAACCATATGACTACATATGTGAAGTTTTATTTCTGGGCTTTCTAGTGTTAATTTAACATGTTTATTGATGTTTTTCTCATGTGGCAGACATTGTTCCTAAGAGCCAAAGTTACAGTAATAACTTAGAGAGCAAAAGATTTTACTCTCATTTGCAGAAATTAACAAATAAAATAGGTGTTTAACGTATAAAGTAATTATAAATGCCATAAAAATAAATAATCAAGGTCAGGCAAAATAGCAAGTTTATAAAATGGCATTTGATACTGTGATTAAGTAAGCCTTAATAGAAAAGTGATGCTGGATCTGAATATTAAAAATGTGCTAAGCCAGCCATGTGCAGGACAATGAGTGCAATGACTCCGGAGCAGCAGCTCACTTTGTAGGTTCAAAACATCCAGGAATGTCAGAATAGCTGTAAAGGAGCAAGCAAATGGGTAGAATGACACGAGATTACTTCGCAGACAAAAAGCGGCCCTTATCATGTATTACCTCTTTTTCATGGGGAGCATTGTGTTTCTTATCCTTAGTGCAATAAGAAGCAGCCTTTTGGGGGGCAGGGGGATTGTGACTAGAGAGTGATGCAATCTGATTATTGTTTCATACTATTATTTGAGGAGAAAATTTTGCTATAAAAACAATGAAGAAGGATTGCGTGTTATAAGGTGACTTGGACAAAACAATGCTGTATTTAAAGAAAGATTCTGGAAGAATCTAAAATGGAGATATTTGACCAGAATCTTGAATGAAGTAAGGGAGTGAATTCTGTGGAGATCTTGGGTGTTGGGGGAGGGTGGGTTGGGAGGGAGATATTTTAGGCAGTTGCTTCTGAAGAACAGTAATAGTTTAAGTTTTGCCTAGGTAGAAGGCCCAAGGGGAAGAATGAGAAGAAATAATTGGGGGGCGGGGGGGCGAATATAAGGGACAGATCAGCAGTGTCCCTTAGCCCTTTAGCCCAGAGGTCTAGTTTGTTTTTGTTTGTTTGTTTTTGAGATAGATTTGGAAATTTTTGCGCAAGGGAGTGATATGCTTTCTCTTTTACTAAGAACATGATCCCATTTTACCAAGGTGATTTTCACAGTCAGTTAGCAAATCTTTTTTTTTTTAATATATTTTTATTGATTTCAGAGAGGAAGGGAGAGGGAGAGAGAGATAGAAACATCAATGATGAGTGAGAATTAATGATCAGCTGCCTCCTGCATGCTCCCTACTGGGGATTGAATCCACAACCCAGGCATGTGCCTTTGACCAGAATTGAACCTGAGACCCTTTGGCCCATAGGCTAATACTCTGTCCACTGAACCAAACCAGCTAAGGTTTTTCTTTTTAAAAGGAAAGAGGGTGAGCAAGAATACAACTTCTGGAATTATTGCAGGAGTCCAGTTGATTGAGATGGGGTAACTTACAGTTGCCTTACATGGTAGGCAATTTAGGATAAAGTTTACATAAATTCAAGGAACGTGAAAATGGATTGCATGTTGAGTGTCAGAGAAAAGCAGGAAACACTCTTATCTGGCCTTAATATCTCTTTCAACCATTAATTTACAGATTTGTGGTCACATATATTTATATATATTTTTTCTATTTAATCTTTTCCCTCTGCCAAGCCTCAGGATGAAAGGAAAAACAACAAATGACTTTTCTCTAGCTCTTGCCCTCATTTCCCACTGTTATTTTTTTCTACTCAGATGTACATATATACTGCTACACATAATTATACAATTTTGTATGTATGAAAAAAATAGAACATTCTATGAGCCTCACAATGATGAACATCACAATGCACTTTTCTCATAAGCAAACTTCCTTACAATGCCAGACACAAAGTGGCAAGGTGTTCTTTTAGCACTATTTTCACAGACATCAGTGTTTCTTCAGACATCAGTGTTTCTATTCCCTGCTCAGCAGAGTTCTATATTCAGTGACATTACAAAGTCATTTGAAGGGAAGTTGTCTGGTGAGAGAGAAGATGATAGTCTTCATCTTTTAAGTAACTGAAAAATGCTTCAGCAAGATAAATTTCAGTGTTCTAATGTATTCCATCTCCCCCCTCCCCCGCCCCTAAGTGAACATGTGAAGATTGGAAATTCAAGAAACATCCTGCTAACTAAGAAAGGGATGTCTTACTTCATTCTTCTAGTCTTTCATTAAAGATATTGAGTATTATAAGAGAAAATAGCTAATCCATGTAGTTCAAAGCTATTGATCTTCGTTTACATTTTTGAGCAGTAACCACAATAAAACAAAATAAGCAATTTCCCCTATCACCATGTAAATTTGAATTCAGCTAATTGTACTCATATGAAATGCATTTAATCTAGACCTTGAAGATACATTATGATCTCAAAAAAGAGAGACTTTGGAGTACATACAAAGAGGCATAAGGAACAGAGGATAAAGTAAGCACTGTCAAAGAATAATTGCACCCAGTGAAGTTAAATTAAACAGTTAAGGAAGATTTTATTCAATATTATTTCAAGAAGGGTTTGGAATTAAATGACTCCACTAATACAATAAAAGAGAACACCAACATTGGTGTTTATTTTTATTTATTTTTCATATAGTTTATTGATTTTTTACATAGAGGAAGGGAGAGGAAGAGTTAGAAACATCAATCAGCTGCCTCCTGCACTCTCCCCACTGGGGATGTGCCTGCAACCAAGGTATGTGCCTTTGACCAGAATCGAACCTGGGACCCTTCAGTCCGCAGGCCGACGCTCTATCCACTGAGCCAAACCGGTCAGGGCCAATATTGGTTTTTAAACACTGGAGTGAGCCAGGAGGAAAATACTGGAAGACCTTAATAAGGAAGCCAGACAATGTGACTAAGGCCATCTATGGATGCTAATTGGCATTTAGCAAAGTTAGACTCCTACTCTCTCACAGAGACTGGGATATAGGTCCTCCTTCACCTTGCTGATTATGTTTCAAAGAGGTGGCTCTGTGGTCCTAGAGAAAGGCACTCCCCAGTTGCAAACAGTTGCAAGATTTACATCTCCATGGGGTAGAGAAAGAATTTACAATTGCAAGTTTTCTAAAGCATATGATATGAGAAAAGGGAGGTAGGGACATATAATCAGGAAGAAGCTTATCTAAAGATCAGTCAAGCTGAGGGAAACTTCAAAGATGTGATCAGTGCAGAAGAAAGGTGGACTATGAAGTCTGAAGAAACCTCTTTAGCAATAACACATTTATAGTACTATTATTAGAATACACTTTTGGTTCCAAGAAAGAAGGTTGAAGTGTTGTTGGTGGATATCAGGCTCTTCCATGGGATCATGGGAAAAGCATGTCACAGATCTACACCTGGGAGATTGTGCTTGTTAGGTTGCCAAAGGAGGAATGCATGAGGCCAGAATGGTGAAGGATTATGAGTTTATTTGATCATCAGCACACTAGGTGGTTGAGCCTGGATGGCTCCAGCCCCCCATGACAGGAGTCAGAGGTTTTTAAAGGACTTTTGGTGGGCTTTTTCTGGGCAGAGAATTTTCTCTGTGCAGGTCCAGATTCTGAAAAGTCTGGCGGGGAGAGAAAATGGTTTTAGCAAGTGGAATGTGGTCTAGACAAGGGGAATGTCCATTGTGAAGTGACCTACAGGTCAGTTCCCAGGGGAGGGGGTATTAATTCAGTTGTTCCATCAAACCTAACAGTGATGTGACAAGACAATCTATTTGTGATGCAAAGTCAAAGAAATTTTCCTCTTGGGTATCCCAATGTTCAATCTCCTTCCATCTTGTCATGGAAAAAGTCCAACCTTGTCTTCATCAAGGCCAAAGCAAAGGCCAGTGTCCAGAGTCTCTGTTTCATATTGAAGCAGGAATTTGGGGGGAACAGAGGCAGGCTTAGGGATTTTTTTAGAATTGGGGTCCATGCAATAGTGTGGGGCTGCAGACTGGGAGAAAGCACATTTCCATAACACAAGAAAGCCAGATGCAGTTACATTTTCATAAAACAAGAGAGCAGCAACAGGTATATTTCCATAAGACAAAGGAATTGGAAGTAGCCAAGAAAGGTCTATATTGACAAAATAAAGAGAAGGAAGCTCTTCATTCAGAAGGAGAAGAAAAAAGCCCAAAGGGAATAGAAAAACAATAAGGAAGGATAAGGGGACATGTGAGGTTCAACCTTTGAGCCCAGAGTTAGTTACTATACTCGAAGGGGAATAGTGACCAATCAGTGGGCACCAGGATCTGCAGCCTATATAAGCCATAGGGAAAGGGAACCCAGTGGGACTCTTCCCTCTCCACACATGGGAGTCTGTACTTGTTCTTTAGTAAATATGCACCTTTGCTACACCACTTTCTGTCCGTGGATTCATTCTTCGATTCTGGTGGACAAAGAATCTGGGTTCCAATCGAAAAATTCAGTATCAATATTAGAGGTTAGTCCTTTGGAGCCCATGGTATATGGTAGGTGGGCCCTGGTTGCTTCTAGAGCCATATGGTCACATGCTCCAAAGCATGGTGTCAACCATGCTTGGTGAGAATTGCTGTTTAGTATTTAACCCTGCTGACTTGGCTTCTGTCATTATTTGCTTGCTAAAATAACAGAAACGTTATTTTGATTTTCTGAATTGTATTCGATTGAACATCCTATTGATTGTAATGTGAATACCCCATTGGTTGTGGTCATACTGGTTTTAGAAAGCACATTCCTCTGTACCTGGGAACCGGGACAGCACAATTATCCTAAATTACCTCAGCGGCTACCGATAACGCGTTCCGGTTGACTCAGTGGTCCCAAGTGCCAAGACCAGGAGAGCACAATTACTCTAAATTGCCTCGATGGTTCCAGATAATGTGTTTCCATTGACTCAGTGGTCCCAAGACCCAAGGTCTGTAGATGTTGTGTTCCTGTCAACTCAGTGATCCGGAGACCCAAAACTATAATTTAACTAACCTGCTCAATTCTGCTTCTGTAACTGCTCTGTGCAAATTAGGTTCCTCATTCCAAACCCAAAGATGTAATTGATACCTTTGATTTTTGCCTATATAAATCTGGTATTGCAGCCATCTTATCACTGTGAGATTTGGAGAGCAAAATGCCCCCTCGTAGTCCCAGATTTGCAATAAATGTGACTCCTTCATTCAACTTCTTGAGGTGTCCTTGTGTGATTTGCGGGGTACATTACAACAGCTCCAGGGTGAGAAATTGCAAACAAATGGGTAAGTATGTTATCATGCGGGCAAGGTCACCTGGGATTATAAGCAGGAGCTATTTTAAAATAACCAATTATCTTCCCAAGTTTTTTCAGACTTCTTATGGGTCTACCACCTGACCAATCGTCCCTTTCCCAGGTTAGACTGAAAGGGCTCTATGGCCAAGCACCTCCCCCTGCTCTATTGGGACTTTTATTGTACATGTACTTATCTCCCCTTGCACTCCCCCTTTGCCAAATCTGGTACCAAAGTGGGAAAGGAAGGGGTGTTAATCCTTGGGAGGCAATGCTTTGATCTCCTGGAGTGTGTGTGTGAAGCTATAGATTCTTGGTGAAGCAAACAGGCTCATTGTATGATTCCCTTTGCTTTCTTCCTATTAATATTTAGCTAACTATGATAACAGAAGGACAGAGAAACCAACGTAAGAGAATGCTGTAGGAAGCTATTACATTTGCCCTAAGCACTAATTAATAATGACCTATTTCAATGCCAAAGGCTCTGTAAGTGAAAGGACAGATGGTCATAGAGTAATTAAATAAAATGAAGTAACACTATAGGTCATCAACCTGTCTATCCATCAAGCCATCCATCCATCTACCGGTCTTCCTACCTACCTACTTATCATGATTTATTTATTTATTATCTAATTTTATTTCTGATGACAATCAAACTTATCTATTATATAAACTGAGCATCACTCATTTTGAGTGCCCTGCATCTGTTGGCATTTTAAATAGCCACATGGGACCCATAGCTTTAACAGACAGATGCCCATCAGTTAAAACAACAGATGAGTAAAACTGGAGCCACTGAATTACTGAAGGTTGTCATTACTATGGCATGAGAGTTCTGAGAGATCTGTATAATTCCTGTCCATTCTCTAGATGGTGATCTACTGGCTTTGCTTCTGACATGAAAGATGCTATTTCTAATGTCCATGGACAATAAATTCACTAGAGAAAGGTGAGTGACAGTATTCATGACTTCCTTTTGTTGGCTGCCATTTACTCTGTTGTTTTATGTTTTTAACATAAACAAAACTTTCCCTGGTTTGTGCCAACAATGCTCTCCTGGGGAATTTAATTGTCTGTCTGAAGAGCAAATAGTGCAACTGTAGCAGGCACAAACATCAGGTATGCAGAGTGTCACAAAATTGCTTAATTCTGAAGCATATTCAAGAAAGTTTATTTAGGACTCCTAAATAAATAACGCTGTCAATCTTAGCTTACTCTAGGAGAATTTAAAAAGTCATTTTCGTGACACTAAATTTTAAAAAAAAATTAGCTGCTATACTAATTCTGATTTTAAAAATCACACTGCTTCAAAACAATCTTTATTAGAAATTTATTTCACTGCCTTTTTAATAGACCATCTCTGTTTTGGGAACTCTTCTTTGTCCTTGTATTTTTTTTTTTTTTTGAATAAGCAAAGAGTCACATGGTGTTGCTGGAGGAAATAGAATTCTTCCACAGAATCACATGAAAAACATTTCAGGGATACACAGGTAGGAGGATTAGAGTGGCAAGATTTATTGGAGTGAA